>JBBBDQ010001527.1:2345000-2440000 GCA_037127315.1 Ascarosepion bandense | reverse complement strand
TTTTAAATGAATATTGTTTATATGTAAATAAATGTTTGCCTCGTTTCCCTACGAAGACGTGGATGTGAATCAAGGTCGAGGCTTAATGTGCAACAGGGCAAGGGCCCAAAATTGGCCAGTACCCACAAACTTCGGTCGTGCTGGTGTATATATATATATATATATATATATATATATATATATATATACTCTCCTCCTATGTATCTGTCATCGCACCTTCTTTTTCAGCATTCTATTGTTCCTTTCTAACTAGCTTGTACTCCTCACTCTTTTCTAATTAATCTTTTTACATTTATGTAACCCCCTGCACATCAGTGGCGTTTCCGCCTTGCTCGGGGTGAAATGATTTTAATATATATATATATATATATATATATATATATATGTGTGTGTGTGTGTGTGTGTGTGTGTGTGTGTGTGTGTGTGTGTGTGTGTGTGTGTGTGTGTGTTTATTAATGAATGTACATATACTACGTTGATGGCACAACTCAGAGTTACGTGCGTTACGCAATCATCCGAGGATTATTATATTAACATATTAGTATATATAATTATTAGCTCTGTTTATAGTACATTGAGCACTGTTTTATAAACACATGAATAATATTTTTATATTGTGTGTATTCGCATATGTATATTTATTATCCGCATAATTATATATATGTGTCTGTGTGTGTGTGTGCGTGTGTGTATGTTGTTATGAGTGGTATAAAAGATCACTTTTATTACTTGATTTTCGGTGGACACTAAGTTTTCAAAAGAATAACATAAAATTCAGAATAGTCATTGAATTCTAGGCAAGAGCATTAAGAACTTGCAGCGAGAGAAATATAATGCAAACTCTTTCAAGATCCTTCAATACCCTATTTCATATTCAATTCGAAACAAAAAGTTCATAAAATATTGCAAAATAGAACAGCTATCGCTCATGACAAACCCAACGAATCAAAAATTATATTGTTTTACCAAATATCCCACAACCGAGTAGAATTTATCAAAACTCAACATTAAATGTGTCACAACTTCATCTAAAACAGCAAAAGGCTTAATCAATATAAAAAACCCAAGAAGCTACAACTTGAAATAGGAATTTACTGTCAACAACAAAGATTACCAGAAAAAAAAATATATTAATTATGCGCAAAATTAAGTGAATATTAAAAATATATGTCTCTTTTTTTTTCAGAAAATCAATAAATCTTAATGAAACTATCTATTCATTAAACGAATTGCGACCGCTTTCCAAAAATTTCAAGATGAAATAAAAAAATTAATAAAAAATTCAAGATGTGCAAATGTAAGAATGGTCACGTTTAATATTTGGTAAATCATTCTTTTGAGGACATAATTCCGACCAGTTTTTTTCTATAAGTTTCTGACAGTAATCAGCGTCAATTTTTGAACATTCTTTTTGCTAAACTCCCATAATTGTTTAATATTACTTGGGTTTCTTGCATGCACTACCTTCTTTAACTTAAACCACATATTTTCAATTGGGTTAAGATGAGAATTTTGACTAGGTCATTCCAAGAATGGAGTTTTTTTTTTGTTTTTTTTTTTGTTGTTTTTTTTTTCGAAGCTATTCTTTTGTAGATTTGCTTTGATGCTTCTCATCATTGTTATGTTGGAAGGTCAAGCCTCGACCTACATCCAACTTTCTAACTGAGGGAAGACACATTCATTCAAAATTGATTGATATCTGACAGGTTCCATTCTGCCGTCTATGCATACTATGTTGCCTGTGCCAGCCGCAGCAAAGCAACCCCAAATCGTAATGTTCTTTTCAAAAACCATATTAGAAGTTCGCCTATCGTTACTCCCAAAACGCTCCAGTTTGGTCTCATCCGATCGTAAAAGCTTTTGCCAGAACTTTTCAATCTTATTAATATAAGCTTTAGCATAGCTGAGCCGAGCTTGTTTGTGTTATTTCGTAAGCAGTGGTTTATTTATTTTATTCTGCCATGAAGACCCGCAGAAACCGTTTTCCAATTACTGTCTTCGCTAAATGTCTAGATCTGCTATAGGAATTATATCAGTCCAAAATGTCGTATATAATTCACATCCACATTGTAGACGCATACCCGTTGATTCTAACATTGTCCAGGGTGCAAATGTCACTGAAGGATTCGCTTAGGCATGCGTATATTTTTCCGGACTGCCATTTTTTTATTGTGATGCCGTAATAGCAAAGGTCTTCTATTTATAAACGTTTATCGTAAAGTGAAGACGTTCACTCTAAATCGTCTTAATGGTTTCTTGTAGTATAAGTTTCAACAACGTCATTTTTTAAAATTTCAGGAAGTTCTTTTGAACTTAGTATGTATATATATATTTTAATTTTGTCTGTAATTGCATAATTTTGACTATACAATTAGATATATTGTTTGACTACAGTATATACCAAAAATGACCACGTGTCATTTTCATTTTTCAACGTGCAAATATTTGCTCTAACAATGTGTAAATGTATATATTTACTGACATTTTTATATCTTAATTTTTAATGAATATTTTTATTTCAGCTTAATAAAAATTGTGACAGTGACTGTAATTTATTTAGTAAAAGTTTTTCTTACCAAATATTTCGTTTTATTAGGATTTCTTGATTATAAAAACAGAAGATATTCTTGTTATTATCATAAGGGTTCAATTACTTTTGCGCAACCCTATATATATATGTGTGTGTGTGTGTGTGTGTGTTTTTTTATATATATATATATATATATATATATATATATATATGGGTATACATTCAAGTATACGCATATATATAAAATATTATTCAGGTATTAATAAAACAGTGTTCAATATAATATAACAGAGCTATTATAATGATAAATATTCATTTCATCCTACGAAGATGGCACATGTCGGGTTTTCATGCACTTAATGCGTCTTATTCAAACTCCAAGGCGTGTCATAGGATAATATATATATATATATATATATATATATATATATATATATGTAAGGGATGCTATAAATTTTCTGCACTTCGATAATCTTGTTAATCTTGAAAAAGTAATCTGATGTTTGATATTATGGGCCGAAAATGTTTCCGTAGCTCTATGTGAATGAATGAATATCGGGTTCAAACTGTAGCAAGTTGCAAATGACGGTTCTTGGTGTCCTGAATTGAGACTATTCAAAACCAATCTGCTTCTTGACGTGATTTTGTTTTAATTGTTTAGCGGATTTTTCGAATGGTTCTACGCACGATTGTCGATAACATGAATGTTTGTTTTCTTATGAAAAAAATATCTTTTGTTCGAATAGTTTATTGGCAAGTAGCCGAGTATTTCTTTTCTGGCCATGAAATCCAGCTTATTTTCCTCACTGCAGTCGATCTTTCAAAGAAGTGATTACTTGATATTATCGAACTGGGGGGGGGGGTCTTAGTCTATGTGAAAATGGGTAAACAGAACTGTTGGAAAGCCGTTAATAGTTATGCTAGCACAAAGTAATAAGTCATCATGACAGAGGGTGTGAATTTACTGTTAGTTTTCAAAAACTTGATCTTACTGAATTGTATTTTTTTTTTTTTGAAGAGTTGGTCTTAAGTCATACTTTTAAGAACACTTTTTATTGAGAATATTGAGAATATTGAATTCTTTGTTCAAGACTATTTTTATTCCAAATGTGAATACCTATGTCATCATAATGGTTTAGGACAGAAAGCAGGAACTCTTTTTCCATTAGTAGTTTTTTTTTTTTTTTTTTTTGCGGTATGGAATGTTTATACCCAATTCTTTACATTTGTGCTTGTACATGCACAATGAATATTTTGAGAAAAGAATAAATAAATTGCCAGTCCCATTTCCGTCTTGTCCTACTTCTGACGAGATTTAAAATGATCTAGAGTTTGGATCTTTACTAGACATATGCGACTTTTTGGACTGATATAATTCCTATAGCAAATCTAGACATTTAGCGAAGACAGTAATTGGAAAACGGTTTCTGATGTTTTGATGGAAAATAGTGATTGCACCACATAGTTTTATTGAGCCATTACTACTCAGTTTGATCTTTACTAAGTGCTATATAATTGGTTTTGTTTTCGTCTGAAATCAGCAAGCGATATGTAAATATAGCGAAATGAATGCTCATCTCTTTGATAGTAACGTCAATCTCTACTGGAAGCACTTAAATGCGATCTTTTAAAATATTTATTTGAAGTCGATATGCATTTAAAAATACTCATAAACATTTATCAATCGCAAAATAAAATACATAAATCTCGGAATGATGTTTGTTGGAAATTAGATCAGCTCGGAAACAAGATAAAAATCCGAATATTTCTATGGATCTGTTCTATCCTGATACTGAAATATCCAAAGTTAATTATTTACAAGCATATTTCTAGGAAAAAATTATTTTATCGACATGCTCGAATTTACCGATTAGGAAAAAAGCTTGTTTACTCATTAATCCAGTTTAAGTTAAACTGAATCGAGTCCATTTTTTACAGTTCACTCTTCTTTTGCCTTCATTATTCTTTTTTTCTTTTTACTTATTTTTTCTTCCTTTCTCTTCTTCTTTGTTTATTTTTTATTTTCATTTTCTTCTTTCGTTATGTTTTCTTTTTTTGCTCCTTTTCATTTCTTCTTTTTACTTGATTTAATTTTGTCTTATGTTCCCAATTTTTATTTCTTCTTCATTTTTCTTAAACGCTTTTTCTTGATTTCGTTTTCTTTTTTCCTGTTTCTCTTTTTGTTTTATTTTTTCTTCACTTTTTTGCTTCATTTTCTCTAGAGGATTTTCTTTGCCTTTTTTCTTGTTCCTTTACTTGCTTTAATTTTCTCGTTTTTTCTTTTAATTAATATTCTCTCGTTCGTTTGCTATCTTTGAGCAAAGTTTCATTTTCTATCTATTTTCTTTTCTTATTACAATTTTCTATGCATATTAGGGGACATGGCATGGTTTTTACGCTTTGTATTATGGAATACCCACAAAAATGTTATGTATTATCAGTCCTTATATATGGCAGTGAAAGATAAATATTCTTCTCACAGATAAAGAGATTAGAAGCAACAGTAATGTGGTTCTACAGAACAATGTTGAGAATATCACGGACTGATCATATGCACAATGAGAAAGTTCTTGAGACAATGACATCAAAAATGGTACTTATACATAACATCACGAAGAGGCAGTTCGAATTTCTTAAGTGCATAATGAGGAAAGAGGTCTTAGAGAATTTGATGCTCACAGGACAGATTAAAGATAATGGAGCAGAGGAAAGCAAAGCACAGCCTATCTGGCGAGATTGAGTGAATGAATGGCGTAGCTGGGTATGGAAGATAGCAAAAAAACAAGTTATTAAGATCTACAAAAGGCAGGAAATTGTAGAGAGCAATGGCTGACAACGTCGTGAAGGAACACAGCACATAGATGAAGAGCATAATTTTTAAAAACTCAGAAGGAAATTTAAGTTTTGTCAACATATTTTCAAATATTTTTTCTTTATTTTTGTTATTTTTAACACGAAATTACTTTCGATAAATTTTCGGCAATTTTTATATTGCGTGAACTACATATTTAAAACTTTTTCTTCAATATATTTTTTACCATTTCTTTCATCTCTGAGGTTTTGAAGATATTTCGGTCTATATACTCTTCTATCGTCTTGCGGATATTTTGTCCATGCTTTTTTTATTTTTGCATGCTTTTGTTCGACAAACAGAAAATTAATAGATTTAAGAATAATAGCCCCATTTAATGTTAAGGCACTTGATTCTTCGGATATTACGCAATCCAAACATTTCAGATCAGAATTCAACGAATAAATATGGTACGTGTCTTCCGTTTTTATTTAAATCTTAGTTCATACAAAGTAACATTGAACTGTTTTAATACCAAACAAAATAATGATGTTGACTCATGTTAGAATTTCCAGCAGTGAGCAAGATAATTTAATTACACTAACCAAAAAACAGAAATAAAACTAACAAAAATTAGGATAAACGACTGGGTAATAACGAAAGAAAAAAAAAACGATTGGATGACTGAGGCGAGCCTCGACATGAGGCAAAGAAGTCGGAAAATGATGTCAAGACTTGGAACGGAATACAGAAAACTACACAAGAAACTAATACGCAAATGCAGACAAACTAAAGAGGAATGGCTCAATAGCAAATGTGCAGAAATAGAGAGATTGCGTACTAGTAATTAAGAAGACATGCATAAAAAATAAGGTAACTAACAGAATAAGGTACATGCTTCTCAACAGTATGTATAAAATCCAAGGATAGAACGCTCATATTAGATAAAGAGGAAGTACTCCAGCGATGGGGAGAATATATAAAACATCTCTTCCACAAGAGTGGGCGACCTACAATACACAGATACTGACTTATCGGAATGTTAAAATCCGAAATGGTAGCTGAAATGGCCAAACTAAATAGAAACAAAGCAGCTGCTTTGAAAATGTCTATGGCTGACACCCTTAGACAGTTTCGGCGTAAAGCAAACTTCTTCTTCTTCTTCTTCTTCTTCTTCTTCTTCTTCTTCTTCTTCTTCTTCTTCTTCTATGTGCCCTGTCCCTTCAGGACGTAGGCGATCATGGCTCTCCACGTCTCCTTATCCCTTGCGGCTCCCAGCATGTTTGCTCCTGTTGCTCCTGGCAACCCCCGTTCCGTCATCCACCTGATCAATCCCTGCAAATATGTTATCCGCTGCCTTCCTCTGTCTCTCCTTCCTTCCATCTGTCCAGTCAGTATCAGGTTCTCCAGGCTCTCCTTCCTCATTGCATGTCCCAGGAACTTCAGTTGTCTCTTCCTGATGCTCAGCATCAATTTCCTTTTTGTTGCCATTCTTTCTAACACCTCGTCGTTGCTTGTATGCTCAGTCCACGATATCCGTAGCATCCTTCTGTAGAACCACATTTCGGCCGCTTCCAGTTTTGTCCTCATTTTCGATGATATTGTCCAGCATTCACAGCCGTATTGAAGAACTGACATCACGTAGCAGTCTAAAACTCTTTTCTTCGTTTCTATTGAGAGAAATAATAAAGGAAATCTATGAGATACCGGAAGACCTAAACAAATCGATTTTCATAGCCCTGCCTAAGAAGCCAGATGTAAATGAATGTATACTCCACCGAACAATCAGATTAATGATTCACATAACAAAATTCATCATCCATTTCCTGATGAACAGAGCGCGCAGCAGAATTAGGCATGAACAATCATGTTTCGTCAAGGATACTGGAACAAGGAACACGATATTTATCCTTAGAATGCCATCAGAAAGGGCAATAAAAATAAAGAAGGGCGTTTACCTCTGTTTTATAGGCTACGCAAAGGCATTCGATAACATTACGCCACAAAAACGTGATAGAAATGCTCAGCAACTTAGACATATTTGGGAAAGATATTAAAATAATCAAGAACAACAAACCACCTGCATACGGACAGGAAACGAGTTCAACAGGTATACAAAGATAGAAAGATATGATAGACAAGGGCGTGTCTTTTCACAGGATCTATTCAACTTATATAGCGAGACTATACTAAGAGCCTTAGAAGCCATGCCAGGAATACAACTAAACTACAAGAAACTGAATGAATGATCGTCGGTAAAAAGAGGAGACCAAAATGCCAACTACAAGCGAAGATACTAAAATCAAAAAGATATGGAAATTTAAATACCTGGGAATTTTTCTAACAGAAGACGAAAGTGCGTCACTGAGATCCGAAGGTGAATTGGCATAGCCAAGGATGCATTCCAGAAGATGATTAGATTATTGAGAGACAGAAACAAAGAAGAGAGTACAGGATTATTATGTGAAGTCTGTTCTTGAATATGGCAGTGAATGCTAGATAATCGCCCCAGATATGAAGAAGATACTTGAAGCAACCGAAATGTAGGTCTACAAAAGGATGTTGAAGATACCAGGGACCGAACTTGTGAACAATGATAAGGTTCTGCAGAGGATAGAAACGAAAAGGAAATGAATATTTAGCACAAGGGAAAAGACAACTGTAGTTCCTGGGATATATAACGGGGAAGGATAGTTTGGAAGGTCTGATACTCACAGGTCAGATAGAAAAAAGAGAGCAAGTGGATGGCACAGTGGGGTTTGATTAGGGTAAGAATAGAAAGCGTGCTAAGTGCTAATAGGGATAGAGAGATGTCGAAGGCCATGATCTTCTACGCCCTAAAAAGACAAAGCACATAGGAGAAAAAGAAGAAAGGCAAAAAGAAACATATAACTACAGTCACTTTATGTAGAATTTAACATTACTAGGACTGGTTTGGTCGGTTTTATATCTCAACATTTATTATGCTTCAGTCGATAGGTAAACATTGTTCTTGTTTGTACTTGACTTTATAGGTAAATATTGTTCTTGTTTATACTTGAACTTATAGGTAAACAATGGTCGTGTATCTATATTCGAGTCTATAGATAAACACCTCCGACAACAAAAATACATCATTCATAACCCTACCCTCTGTCAAAATATTTTTAGAACAAACTAATTATACCTAATAACATGATAATAAAATCCATCCAGGATTTAATATATAAAATATCAGAGATTTTCTAAGTTATAAATTAAGTTCTTTTCTTATTAGAAAAGAACTTAATTTATAACTTAGAAAATACTAAAAGATAAATATTTTGCCTTATATAAACACACGTTAAATACATTTTATTATATTCACAACTTTTGTAAAACTCATACTTAAGGAATGTGAGAACTGTCTACCTAAAAACCACAACCAGTGTAACACAAATTCTTTCACTTTCACAAGAAACACCCCCAATCAATATACTAACTCAACCATACATAAATAAAAATTCCAACAAGATGCTCAAACACGCACGTACATTTTCAATCAAATGTATATGTACTGGCGCGAAAAAGCTTTAGTCAAACTATCGTATTTGATGGTATATAAGGCAAACGATTTTTACTAAAAATATCTTTTAAAATTCTCCTTCGTCTTAAATGCCATCTGCTTGATTTTTACTATGTTTTCTTACCTTTAGATATAATGAAGGCGCACGTTCATCTTTTCTGTTATTGTTTGTTTAATTGCCATCATACCTCATAATTATAGCCTAGGCTGTACCATTTACTAAGAATTTTACTAATTTTACTAGTAACTATTTTTTCTCGATTTTCCCTGTTGAACTCGGGGTGCATTTTATACCAAAGTGCGTTTTATATGCCGTCAAATACGGTACATAGACTTATTTATTTTAAGACATTAAGTTTTCTTGGAAACAGTATGTTTTATTTGTGGACATTGCGGAATGAAAGAAAAGTTGTTTCATTTATTTTAGGTGCCGTGTAACAAAATATATACCGCTTTACGTAGATTGAATTTGAAAAAAGGCCTGCAAGACGATTGGGTCAGTGAGAGATTTGAGATTGCAAAGTCATGACAATATGCAAAATTGTAAGTAGTTATTGTTCTCTCTTATTAACAAGAGTAGGTGCCTTGTAGTTTATCATCAGCTTGTTTTTTGCGCTAAAATCTTGAATATAATTTATACTGAAACAATAGTGATGGTTGTTACTTTGAAAGAGAAGGTGAGTCAACGAAAAATAGTCAAAATAGTGAAAACTATATTAGTTTCTACCAGTCTAGAAAGATGGAGAAATTTTTTCTGCTAGTCTAGGAAGATGGAGAAATCTTTTATTATGATAGTGCTCCATTCCACACATCACGAGCAACAAATGGGTTTCTTGTGGATGAAGATGTTCAATTTTGAAATACTAAAAAGCACAATGTCTGTATCTCAATATAATTAAACGATTATGTTGGGAACTGAAGAAACGTGTTCCAATGAAAACCAGGCAATCTCTAAGTGTTTTGGGATTACTGCCAAGAAAAATCTCAAGGAGATACTCTGGACCATGTTATACTCAATGCCACACCGGATTAAAGACATTATTCGAACAAAAGGCAGCAACACTAATTACTAACTTCATACTTTGACGTTTTGTATTTTCTGTAACAATAAAGATCATTTTTGAAAAATATATAAATATTTCTTTTTTAATTCAAAAAACAGCTAAAAGGTGAATTTTCCATTAATGATCGATTATTTTTACATGATCTTTTTTCAGCATTAGTATCTTTTATTATCTACTATACAGTATTATGTGCGCTATGGTGCAGTGGATATCGACTTAGAACAAGAAATCGGAGAGACAAGTTCAAATTCCACTTAAATTCGTTGCATTCACTTACAAATAAATACCTTTGGAGAAGGTATTAACCTAGGCACCTTTTTTTTTAATCATTTCACCTCAAGCAACGCATTCCACTGCCACTATTGCGCTTGGGGCTACATAGGGGGAGATAAATAGGAAGTGTGGTTAGATATAGGAAATGTCAGAAGGGGGGTGATAGATAGTTGGGTGGGTGAGAAGAGTGTTTCCACTCATTTTTTCTATACATAAATTTAAATTGAAATTTTAAAAATAAATAAGTTATCTTCAAGCTTTGAAATTAGCTTTAATTGAAAGCCAACGGATTAAATTTACTAATTTCACTAAGCAAAATACCCTGGTGCATTTTAAATCCGAAATTATATTGATCGGAATAAAAGAATTTTTTAATTTTTTAAAAAAATATTATAAATTTCAAAATTTCCGCCATTTTTCATCGATTGTAAACAGAAGCCAATTCTCGGTTTTAAAAAATCTTACAAAAATAAAATACATCTCACTGACATATTATTTTCTTCAAATTACCAATTTAAACTTACTTTAGGTTGACTTGAAACAAGAATTACTTGCTTACTGTTTGGAAAATGTTTCAAAAAGCATTCCTCAATTCCTTGTTATCACAGCTGTCAACACTTTATCAGGAGGCGATGATGAATGATTTACAGCAACTGGCCAAAGGTATGGAAGACGAATTTGGTATAAAAATTTTTATATACGGATTTTTTTTTCATGTAAGGGAGAACAACCCTAGAATCACGTGACCTTTTACAGCCACCCGTACAAACAAAAAACAGGAAATCAACATGCACCCATTTTTTAGAGTAAGTGTTTAAATTTTTCAATTAATAAATATATTTGCCACACATTAATTAAAAAAATCTGAGAGATCTATGAGCAGGAAATTATGAAACTTTTAGAAATTACTTAATAAAAGAAAAAATAAAATAATAAAAATAAAAACAATTCTTGTAAAAATACATTACTAACGGAAACAAATTTTTTTCTCTTCAGACTATGATATAATTTTAATTTAAGTTTATAAAAGCAATTAAAAGTTTATCCAAATAAAAAAAAATCACAGTTTTATTGCATTTCTGTTTTCCTAATTCGGAGCAGATTTTCTAAAAAGTGGCAGGTTTTGAAGAAAAAAGACAGCTGATTTGCATTACCCAATGAGTCCTGAATTTAATTCAGGAGTCATTGGGTAATGATATAGAATTTAATTCTATATGTTGAGACCTAGTCGCATTCGTCGACATTTCTAGAAACTAATTGGTGGAGGGGTAACATATTTAAAAAAATGTTTTTACCAATATATTCTAAAATTAATTATTTCAAAAGTGTTTTCAGTCAATTATGAATAAGTGCTGAAATTTTCATCAAAATCAGACGATTACTTGATTTTTGCAAGAATTTCCAAATTAATATGTCTTTCACAGTCAAAGAATGCCTTCGCGTAATATTACGTTTTGACGTAATAAAATCTAGCGTCAATTTATCGCTTGTACTGACGAGAGAAAAAAATATTTTCTACCACTAAATGAGCCTGTTAGAACCTGTTAGAACAATTGAAAAAATTTATAAAAATAATTTTAAAATATTTTGATCTATCCTCTTTATGATAACATAAACATTTTGGCTAGAAAACTTTGTTTTTATTTAGTTTGAGACCTTTTACTTCAGACTATGCTGCTTTTCCAGTAAAAAAAGTGGTGGTGCCTATATTAATCCGTCACTTTTCCGTCCAGCTATGGTTTAAATAGCAAGACAGATAGAGTAATATAGACTTGGTTGGTAACCAGTCTAATGCAGAAAACAAGGCAAGCTACTGCAGTAAAATCTTCTGACTAGTCAGTTATGACTCCTTTGATACATAATCGCTCTCTAAGCGTGAATCACGTATGGCACTTAACTGACTGATAAAATATTAATGAAAATGCAGTTAAAATTTTTCCTAGATCTCAAAAATTATAAAATGTACGGAGAATAGCACAAAGCTAAATATTTTTTACCTGGGAGTAAAATTAACAAAATAATTCATTCATTAAAGTTTCCCTAAATATTTACACGCGAGTGTATATTGTTTAAAATATTACTATACATAATGAAGAAGTGGCGCAATATCAGAGAGAGACAGAGAGAGAGAGAGAGTGGGAGAGAGAGAGCGTTAAAAAGATATAGACAATGTGATTAAAGAATTCGACAGTGTATTCTTTGGGGCCAAATCCCAAAATGAATCTTCGCTCTGAAGATTACTTAAGACACGGTATTAAAAGACATCACGCAGTGTTAATTAAAAACATAAGGAAATATAACAATACCAGAGACAAGAACACCTCTGAAAATGGCTAAAAAATAATCGAAAGCGTTTGAGGTCATAAAAATTATGAACAAATTTTATATTCGTTAACTTCTACAAAGAAGAAAAATGTTAGGATGCCGGAAAAACTTCATAAAAAATAATCAGAGATTATTTAAAGAAAGTTGTTTAAAAGAAAGGTTGATATATATATATATATATATTATAAATCGTAATTTCGAACATGTTCAAATTACAATCTAGATTTTGATTTGGACATGTTCTAAATTATAATTTAGAATTAATATTCATTGCTATATTTCTATATTAACCACTTTTTAAATTAATGTTTTGATCGTTGTTAATATTTTCTTTGTTCCTTATTCATTTATGTTTATATATATATATATATATATATATATATATATATATATATTTATCTGTAAATTCAAATCACATAGGGGATAACTATTTCAACATGTCAGTATTGTCAGCACCAGTCAACCAAAGAATGGAGAAAAATTCTTGTAACATTTTTCACATTAGAAAATGGGTAAAATCTAAATGAAATAATATGCATATAACCAACAAAATGCTTAAGGAAAATAATTACTGACGAACTATCAAAATAAATTGAAACATACAATTATTTATTAAAAAATATTTCTTTTTATGAAAAAAAAAGCTTTAAACAAATAAACAGACCAAAAAAGATAAGTAAGTGAAAAATATAGCATTGGTACTAAATGAGAACATCACATCAAAAGCAATAAAACTAACCGGAGAAGAGGCGAAAAAAGGGAAAATGATAAGATCAGATTAAAAGCAGGTTAACATCTTGACCATTAAGGAGAGAAAGAAAGAAGGGAAAAGGGTAAGATGAGGGAGGAAAAAAAGAAAAAAAAAGAAAAAAAGAGAAAAAGTTGGTTAGTATGTATTCTTTGGGGCCAAATCCCAAAATGAATCTTCGCTCTGATTAGTCAAAAGAAACACACATGTAAATGTTGTATCTTCCCACCTACATACACAGCAAACCAAAGGTTTTTGATATTTAAATGTAAATCATTTGCATAACCAACATCAAAGATTGCCTTATGATGAGAATCTAACTTGAAACATAACGATTTCCGTGGCGCAATTTACAATTTATTCATATATATATATATATATATATATATATATATATATATATATATATATATAAGAATACCTGTTGAAGATTCTTAGTTTATGAGGTCCTCGCACGTGGTGAAGCAATAAATGCATGTCCTCCCGCTCTCCTTCCCTGCTTCTTCTCCTCTATCTCTCTTTTTTCATATATATATATATATTGCAAAAAAGAATGGATTGATGGGTGTTATGACAACCTATAAAAGCCTCCACTTACATTATGAATATTCATTCAACCAGAGAAAATTATATAAAATCGTTGTTGACGCCAATGCGTCCACATGAAGAAATCGAATTTAAAAAAGTCGAGCTTCAGAAGATCTCATGTAGTTACAAGGTTTTCAACGTGACCTTGCTACCGGGCGCCGTGGCCTGTGTTTTCCTTCTAATGTTCCTCGATGCATGCTGTGTATTAGTGTAGAGAAATGTATTTATCCCGTAGATGTTTGAACATGGGTGAATAAAGTTAATTAGATTTCAGTTAATTAGGATATGATTTTTTTAAAGACACGAAAAGCACTTTAGCGAAGTTAGCTTATAAGCAGCTTTCTCGCTTTCTCTCTTTTTTTATGGATGCGCGTAATTTTGGCATCATCTTCCCAAAGATCATTGTTGATATGTTTGCTGACGAATGCAACCTCAGAGAATCAGCAAATAATCCTTGAGGTTAATGTTAACCGATTCGTGAATACAGAAATTTAATTCAGATAGATAGATAGATATTAAAGAAAGAGAGAGAGCGAGAAAGAAACACAGAGACACAGAGAAAAAGAGAAATAGACAGAGTATTATGTAGGATGGTTTTTCTGATAAATATTCATAGAGTCTTGGCAAAAAGGATGAAATATTCAACTACGAATTCAGCAATTTTGGTAAATTGGTGTATATTGGCGAGTAAAATCATTTTACGTGAATAAACGTGATGGGAATCATAATTTAACGTGACAGGAATCGGTTTTAACTTGAATAAACTTGACTGGTAACGCCCTTCTAAATTGAAGGAAAACACTTTTTTCTTTTTTTCGTGTATAAATGTAATGAAATTGTGTTTCATAAGTTGTAATAAGCTGTAATAACACGAGTGTTTGCAATCATTCCCTATCGCATTTTAAAATTCTGCCCTCACTCTTTGGGTGTTGTTTTAATTTTTTCGATTTTTTTAATAGGAATAAATAAACACAACGTGAAGCACTCTTTTAATGTAAATAAATGTGAAAGGAATCGAACTTTCAATGTGACGGAATTCACAATTTTGACTTGTACCGTTAATAAACGTGACGTGAGTCAGGCATTCAACGTTAAACTTTGCGATAATTTCACATTTCATGTGAATATATATGAGTGCAATTAGTCTTTTAACGTAAAGAGAAGCATTCTTTTAACGTTTATTTGTAAGCTAATATAGACGAATTAAATATTTAGTAAAATTGCTAGAAAATAGAGCATAAAATTAATAATAATACTTGATAATTTTATTAATAAAGTTTTTTTTTGTAGGCTAGAACAAAAGAAACGGCCATTTTCAACTACAGAATTTAAAACTCGATTCAGAATCGAATGACTTATTTTCTGTCTATATTTTTAGGATGATAGATTTTGTTGTGTTTCTCTCTCTCTCTCTCTCTCTCTCTCTCTCTCTCTCTCTCTCTCTCTCTTATATATAATCGTTTCACTCCAAGCAAGGCAGAAGTGCCACTGATGCGCAGGGGGTTACAGAGAGAGAATAACAAGCTACAGGGGATACCGAAGAAGGGATGGGATTTAGAGAGATAGATGGGATTTAGGGAGGTAGAAGTTGGCAATTGATGTTGCATCTATTTGAAGATTGTAGCTATCAGGTAATCAAGTATAAGGGAAGGAGATTCACAAATGGTATGTACAAGAAAAGAAACCAATAGAGCAGAAGTAGCGGCTAAATGGGATTATTCTGACGGGAAAAGAGTGTCACCTTAATGCCAATCTAGTAACATGAGTAAATTCATATTATCGAGGCTTCAAGGAAAGAATTTCGTTAGAACAGAATCCGTAGAAATATTTATAGAAAAGATAGAAGGGAAACCACATCCCATCGGAGAGACAGTGACTAAAAGCGAGCTGCCAAATCAAGACAAATGATGTTGCACAACTTACATTATTTCCATTTCCATTATTTATTTTTTTTATCTTTGTTGCCACAATCAGAACGTTTCGACTGTTGTGTTCTCCGGCATTCTTCTGACCTATAAGATAACAGAATCCATGGTTGTTAGTCAAACAACTCAAAGTTTGAGGTCTGCATTGGTGTTTGTAAAATCTTGTGCTTACAGAAATTTATCTACGTACTAGTCCCAAGCGACATTAAGGCATTCACTTAGATGGGAATATCCTTGGCAAGTCTATGGATCTGTCTCTTAACTTCTATTCGCAAATAGCAGAACAGATTGGGCCCTAAAGCTTGGCTAGCAAACACACGAAGGAAAACTCTGTATTCAAAACCTGAGGCAAAATGTATCGACAAGTTCACTGTATTCAGTTCTTCCAAAAAGTGCGGTTGGTTCTACACAAGCCTTCCCCATTGTAAGGAAATCATATATACTGGTTGTTCGTTTCTAAGAACTGATCTACTTCTCCCTGATATGTAAAAAACAACGGGGAAATTATATATATATATATATATATATATATATATATATATATATATATATCCTTTGTGCAAATTAATTAGAAAACTGCTTTAATTTCTCTTGTTTTGTTTTTGTTTTGTTTTTTTTTAATTTTCACCATACGGTTGGTTTTGAGACCCACTGGTGTATAGGGTGTAATCGATTTCTGGTGTGTAGGGTGTAATCGATTTCTGGTGTATAGGGTGTAATCGATTTCTATTTATTTTTCTCAGATTAGTTTCTATGCAGCGGTGTGCAGTCATATGAATCTATTTTCGAGGTGTATGATGAAAGTTGTTTGGCCCTGAAAAATATTGCGTCATCTGTGATTGCATCAGGTTTTTCATCATGCCTACACACTATTGTCTCGACTGTTGATAAGTTGTCTTCCAGCCAAAAATTGTAACGATGCATGAACACACTGGCTAGCCTTACAGGGAGATCACAGATATCAGTTCTCTCATCAAGGCGAAGAAAAGGAAATTGGATCTATCAGACCAAAACGTAAAGGAAAATGCGGTCAGAAGAAGTAAAACAACGCGAAGAGACGACGTATACATGATCAGGGAAAGTGTGAAAGATCCTAGGAATACAGTATTCATTTTGTTTCAATTAATTTACACAAGTGTGTATATATTTAATTTAACAGACCAGCTACTCAAAGATAAGTATCTATTGAAAAATAATGATTTAATGTATTTAAAATATGTAGGATTTAATCTATTTCGTATATTTTCGTAAATATATATAATTACATGAGTGTGTATATTTGATTATGTAGCATACAAATGATGCATAATTAGTTAGTCATATTTATATTTAATTGTTATTTAATTTATGTGACATGACTGCTAGTGGCCTATCTAAACGGATAATCAGTATGCCTCTTGAACGAGGGCTGCTGGGAAATTGAAAGCATATATCTATTCTTTGCCTTTACGAAGTCGTTTACGAATGTTTTTATTTGGACCTTATTGAGTATTGTGCTTTAAGAGACTTTCGTTTAGATCATATGAACGGCACGTATGAATACAATCTTTTGTATTTCATGTTATGTTGAGTTTCCTGCGATTTTCTTATTGAATGTGCCAAATATGCTATTTGTTGGCAATTTATTATCTTGAACAGCCACGATGAGTAACTGTCTCAACATTGTGTTTCACGACAAATGATAGATTTTTTCATCATCATAGTTTGCAGTTACAATAGATATTGGCTCTGTCCTGGATTATCAGACTCTTATTTTCATTTTATTTATTTTTTAATTTTTGCTTAACATTTTACATTTCACCTCCTATTTCTTTTTGTTTGTAGAGTTGTATATTATTGAAATATTGTCTTTGTTACAAACAGCCCCGAATTAGGACGGCCGTAGTTAGAGTGTTGAAGGAACAGAAGACTAAGTAGGGAAAACAGAAGAGGTTTGTTAAATACTCATACATAGAACAGAAAGTGTACTACTCAAATCTTACTCTAAGGTGGCTATTTGTCATATCTATAAGAAGGAATTACAATTGTCTCAGTAGTAGGGAAGAGCAAGATGTACGCTGAGTCCTACACAACAACATATATTTTGCTTTAATTTTCAGTTTTCTTTGATAATGAAACGTTTTAGAATGTAGCTCTTCAAAATTTTAAACGTCTGTACTTGTTTGATTTTGAAATTGCAATTCGTATTTCGCATCTGGAGCTATTAATCTTATTGACAACTATATATTTCATCTTCTTACAACCGATGTTTATTTTTTGGACTCTTCTTTGCTAGGAAATCCGTGGTTTTTTATCTTGTTGCATGGCTAAATAGCATTAGCAGCTCAAACATTGAGATGTAAAGACTGTATTAGTCAAATTTTTGTTTAAATATTTAAACTGAAAAACCATGAATACATTCAAATAGAAGCTTGTATTATGTAGACGATAATGATTATTTCGAACTATATAAAATTCCCATTAATTGCAATGATCGTTCATGAGCCAATACGATTTCCGTTTCAATGAAATTCAAAACCTCTAAGATAACTGTCCGTTGCTTCAACAACTAAGTTAATCTAACAACACCCCTATTTACCCCCTTTTCTCTCAATAACGTGGAGTTAGTAAAAACATAAAAATAACAGAATTACAATTAAATAATGGAATTGTCTTCAGCTGCATCATGCAACAACACGTTCTGAATTGGATTTTCCTTTAATAACAAAGGCTGGATTAATTCTGTACCCTATAAGAGATTGATTAAATTTCAATTAAAAGATTAAATTCCTTCATTAAGCCATTTATTTAATCCACGATACAACGCCCACTGCTGGAGATCAGACCATCAGAATTCTTGAGAAAAAACATTATGACCCAAAATACCCCGTCTTGTCCGGAACGAACATTTAAGAATTCGTTTATTGCGAAAGGAAATATGTTTTGTTATAAAATAAAGGCCTTTATTATAGAATGGAAAGTTCAATAAAAAAATTCGAAGGCGCATAGGAAAAATTGCAGATACTTTTCGGAAAATTAATGAACTACTAAATAACTATATAATAATACTAGAAAAAAGAAAATGATTAAAATGCCGTGAATTTTCTATTTTATAATATGGCACGTTTGAAAAAGCAATAAAATACATTATTCAATCGATATCTTTAGAATACCATGGACAAATTAGGAAGTTTGAAGAACATGAAACTCCAAGTATATGAACTTCAAGAAGAATTAAATCTGGTACCAAACAAAATGGATGTGCGTTGTGGTCCAGTGAATATCGGCTCGGAACGAGAAGCCGGGCAGCCGAGTTCGAATTCCAGTTGAATCCATTGTATTCACTTACGCGCAAATACCCTTGGGAAAGGTATTAATCCGTTTATTCCTTCCAGTTATGGGTTAAATAGCAGGACAGATTGGGTTCTATAGCCTTGGTCGGCAACCAGTCTACCGCAGAAAGCAATGGCAACCTACTGCGGGATAATCTTCTGCCCAGTCAGTCATGTCTCTTTCGAGACATGATCGCCCAAGCGTGTATCGCGTGTGGCACTTAACTGACTGACCAGAAAAAATAACGTATGGGGGCGGGTGAATTACACAGGCAATCGTGTGAAATTCAAATGCTAACTCGTAAGTTTGTTCGGATTAGCGGTGGTATTATATCAGTGGTGCTTTATAAGTAGTGATTGCATTCATTTTGTTTTGCGTTTTCAAATTCTGTCTTCCTCCCCTTTTGATGTTTGAATTTTTAGATTTTGTTTTCATAGGATAAAGGTGACAAGATGGTTTCTATCTCATTATAGAGGTTCAAATTAGGGCGTCTCAGTGTCAAAGCATCCTACAACATTGATGCTTAGAAGTTCAATTCAGTATTCTTTCTTTTATATCAATCAGAAATAAACAGGTAAGAGTTTAGGTATATAAAATGAGGAAAGAAAACTTGGAGAATTTAAAATCACGAAACATATCGAGAGCAAGAGGAGCTAAAAAACAGCGAATAAACGGTAGTAATGTTGACAATGGTAATTAGCATTTCTTTATACGAAAACATACACCATTCATTGAACAAAGTGCTAGTGATATTTTCGTGTGAAATTTATAAAATCTTTCACTTAAATAATTTTTCACGAAAACGTATTTCTCAAATATAGTGTTATCGCTCTTTCTAGCATTGATGGGAGATTTTCTTTTGTTTGAAGAATGGCTGAAAATCAACATCTCCGATATTTCTTATTTTAAGTCCCATTTGCATGAGCTATTTTCGCTGTTGCCGTTGTAAGTTTTCAAGGTTCCGTTACTTTTTTTAATTTTTATAATCGTTTCACCTCAAGCAAGGAAAGGCTGCCAGAGAGAAAAGACATGGAGGTACCAAAGAATGGATGTGATTTAGGGAGGTAGAAGACGGCACTCGACGCTGCATTTAAACTTTTAAAGATTGTAGAGGGAAGCAAGCATACGGAAGGGAGTTCCACAGACGGAATGTACGAGAAAAGAAACTGTTAGAGTATAAGTTGCAGTTTGATCTGACCATTTTGATGGTAGCAAAAAATTGGTTTCTTTTTTATAACCGTTTCACTGGTGCGCAGTAGTGACAGTGAAATGAGAGCGAGAAAAAAAAAGGTTAAGAAGGTACAGGGGGTGGTTGGAAAAAAGATAAGAGAAAGATGGAAATATAGGAGATGGCAATTCACGTGCACTTAAACGTTTGGAGATTGTAGCCATCAGAGAATCAAGTATACGGAATGGTGTGAAAGATTTTGTGATTCTGTAACTCACGAGATTCGATAAAAGATGGCTATTTTTAAGACCTGCAAGGTTCAATCGCGCAAAGAAATTCTAACTTTATTCATATGAGAAAGCGGTTGTATATAGTAAACAGTTTAGACATAAATGTTGAACAATCATCTTGTAGATGAAAGAGTAACCAGAAGCAACAGAAATGTGATCCTACAGGAGGCTGATGAGGATACCATGGACCAAACATGTGAGCAACGACAAGGTTTTGGAGAGAATGAAAAAGAAATCGGGGAGCCGAGTTAGAATTCCAGTTGAATTCCTTGCATTCACTAACGCGCAAATACCCTTGGGAAAAGTATTAATCCGTCTCTTCCCTCAGTTATGGGTTAAATAACAGGACAGATTGAGTTCTATAGCCTTGGCTGGCAACCAGTCTACTTACTGCGGGATAATCTGCTCAGTCAGTCATGTCTCTTTCAAGATATGATCGCCCAAGCGTGTATCACGTATGCCACTTAACTGACCGACTAACTGAAAAAAAAAATATATATTTAGTATCAGAGACACATTTCTGGGCCACATAATAAGGTAGGTGGGCTTGGAGAATATAATACTCACAGAGCGGATAGAGGGAAAGATAAATAGGGAAAAGCAGCGCGAGACATGCTTGTTAGGCTTGGGCAAGTGGATCGCAGAACGGGGTTTGCGAGACATACCAAGAGGAGCGTCAAGGGAGAGGGGCAAGTAGAAGTTCATGATTGCCTACGTCCTGAAAGAACACGGCACATTAAGAAGAAGAAGAAGAATGGGTTGGGTTTCAGTTATAACATTCTGACTTGACGAGACTAGTTAAGATCACGGCTCAAATTCTAGTTTTAATGTTTTATTTTGTAGCGTAGGATGCTGCCGGAGGAAAAGCATTCCTACCTTAGCCTATCCTATGTTCAACTTCCATATCTTCTGTAGTCATTTACTTTTTATAATTGACCTATGTCCCAAGTTATTTGTAGTGTTTATTGTGTAGTGTTTAACAATTCCAGATTCTGAACTTTTTTTTATGTATTCTGAATAAATGCCATCACTGTTTTCTTTCCAATTCAAGATCACAGCTTCTGTTTTAGAAATGTTACACATTAATCTTGGATTTTACATTTACATATACTCTATCTCTGATATTGAGCACTTTTAACCCCACATAAAGCAGACCTTAAAAATATATTTTTATCATATAGATATATATAGAGAGAGTAGGCATGAGAGAGAGAGAGAGAGAGAGAGAGAAAAAGAGAGAGAAAGAGAGAGAGAGAAAGATAGAGTGACTTAATAATCTTAACTTTGTCGGGGAAAATGCAATAACCGTGGGACATGATTGTAGTAAGGTGATTTTCTAAGCGTAGTTTAGATGTATCACAAAACAGAAAGTATGGGGCACCTAGTGAGTGTCAGACTATTCAGTCGTAATTTATTTAATAAAAGAAGCTTGGTAACCATTATATCACGGCGAGGTGCTCCAGGGAAGATTGTCATCAGTTGGGGACTAATATCTCACAGTGTCATATTTGCAAGCCTCCAGAATAATAAACTTAGAATTGCATGGCTCAAGGTTATAGTATTAGAACATTCAGTAAGATTCAGTAATGAAAGGCCGCAAGGGAAAAAAGTGTAGCAATTCCTGGTAACTCTACTATGTAGCTTTGAAAGTATTTGTTTATTACGCTGCTGACATAATTTGGGAAATTTGTTTACACAAATCTCCGACTTATTCATTGAAGTCTCGAAACTATAACCGATTGATAATTGAGTGTCGTAAACAACGAGATTTGAAAGGAGAGCATGTTTGTCCGTTTGAGGTGGATAAAAGCAGGGCCTGCACCTTGTGACAAGATGGGCAGATGCCTACTTCAAACATTTTACAAGGATAGAAATTAAAATCAACATTGTAATTGCGCATTTGGCAGCCATTATAATTATTCATTCTTTTTTGTTTGATTTTATACTCCTCTCTTTCTAATTTCTTTCTTTTCGTCAATTTTTTTATTTGTTTTTCTTTCTTTTATTGTTTACATGTTTTTATTTTATATTTTTGTTTTGTGTGATTATTCAAAACTTTTTTATTTCTTTTTTTTGTTGTTATTTGCTTCTTTCCATCTTTATATTCACGCTTCTCCTTCATTTTTCTTTTCATTTCTGTGTTCCTTTTACCCATTTTTTTCTTTTATTTTCTTTAGTTGTTCTTTTTTCCTTTTATTATTCTTTTTAATTTTTTCTTTCTTTTATATTTTTGCTTCGTAGGATCATTCAAACCTTTACTCTTTTCTCTTTTTTATTCGTTCCTTTCCATCTTTTCATTCACCTTTTTCCTTCACTTATAAATTTCTTTTTTCTTTATTCATTATTCTTTCTTTTATTTTCTTTAGTTGTTCTTTTCTCTTTTTTATTTTTTTTTTAAATTTCCTCTTCCTTTTGTAATTTTTTCTGATTATTATTTTTATAATTAACCTTTCTCATTTTCTTTCTTCCTTTTTCTTTTCTATGATCATATACAGCTGGTGGGATTGGATTAGTCTCCAGCCAATTCAGTTTCACTGTCAACGCTTTCTGTGCCCACGCCATGTTGAAAGATTCGTGGAAAGGGACATTGACAGCGTTGTCATTCGCAAAAACGTGATGGTAGCCAGCCTGGCACGCTCAGGTCACATTCTGCTAGTGGTTTTGACAACGTTTGAAATGCAGTAGCAGAAGAACAGAGTTTATTGTTACATGATTAGTAATCATGTATGACATAAACGAAAAATAAAAAAAAGAAAGAAATTAAAATATTCCGAAGAGGAAATAAGCAATTTGGAAATTAAAGTCGACGGGTGACCATATCTAATCTAACCAGAAACATTGTTTCCAAAATTTGGTTGAGTGTGGTCAGCACCGTAATCCCTTACCCAGCTGCTGCGGCGTACCTGCAAACCTGTTCCAGCGCGGAGCCCGACAATTTCCGCTTTCTTTCCAATTCTTCGTGCAGTATCCTTTTGTGAAGAAGAGAGTCATATTTAAATGATTTTGATTGGTCAATGATTGCACACTATTTATTCACTGGCAAATCAAATACCTAGTGAATCGCTTTCAAAAGTTTGATATTAAAAAAGAGAAGAATGAAAGATCAGAAGCGATAAGATTAATAGGAGAAATCCTAAAATTAACGATTTCAGTTTGGCTTCACTCAGGCTCAGAGCCAGATTATGACTTTTTGAAGCTCTTAGGCTAATGAATTCATGTCCCCACCTCAGAGAAAAATATCCTCTAAATCGCCCGCACATGTCTTGAATATTTTTAACTTGTGATATATTTTAGCGACATTTAAACAGCTTGAAATAAACTTATTGCAAATTCTGTAAACAAATTCCAAAACAACCGTAATAAAAAAAACAAATTTTTATAAGCAGTATTATAAAAGTAAAGAAATGAAAATAAATGAGTTTTTCATAATGACATCATTTCAGTTTATGAAACTATTTAGAAGTTATAACATCTAGAAAATTAAATGACCGCTTTATAAAAATTTCTAAGATTTAAACATTCTGAACAAAAATCAAATATGTTATCTACTTGAAACCTATGACAAAAACTAAAATATTTTTCCTTTCCTTTGCTTCTTGCAATGTCAAATAAACATATCATTTCAGATTATGAAACGATTTAAAAGTATATAAAAAATATAACAGAGACGCTTGTCAATCTTGGGAAAGACCTAAGAGTAATCAAGAACATTTACTGCTGCCTTCATACGGACCGGAAACGTGTTCATAAAAACAAAGTGGTGTAAGACAAGGATGTGTATTTTTGCCAAATCTTTTCAACCTATACACCTTTTAAAAGCTCGTTGGTATCTAGATTGCACCCGATAATGACCTAAAGATAATCCAGCACTGCTCACGATCATAAAAAATCTCTGAAATCGAATGCCTATCAAAATAATTTGTTTTCTGCTATGGTCTCACTACCTACCAGAAAGACCTAAGGCAGGTAGTGGTGTGTTGTTATGGCCACATTTCATTTGTTTCTCTATCTCACATAACATCACTAACGTTACATGGACAACGATTTTCTTAGTCTGTGGGTTGTACTTATTCAAATCATTTTTATATCTCTTAAGCTGAGATTTCCAGGGATTCTTTCAATGTGTTGTTTTGTATCATTTTTTATCATTCCAAGCGAACCTACTATCGCTGGTACTATTCTTGTTTTCAATTTCCACATTTTTTCTATTTCAATTTTCAGGTCTTTAATCTTTGCTAGTTTTTTTTAAATTTCTTGATTGCTATGTTACAATCTACTGGACAATCCATATCAATTATTAGGCAAGTGTTTTCTTTTTCTTTTTGACAATAATCTCCGAGCTTTTTGCTTCAATTTTCCTGGCTGTGTAGATGGTGAATGTTTGATAGGACGGTAAAAGCTTTTATTTCTGTAACCGGTACTAGGTGAATTTCCTACCAGTGTTTGTTTACGTATTTTCCAAAACTTATTATTATTCATATGTTGTCATTTTTCTTCATACTTCGATTTCTGCTTTGGTCGCACTATCTGCCAAGTCTGCGGTAAAACCTAAGGCAGGTCGTGGCGTGTTGTTATGGCTCCATTTCATGTTTTTTCTATCTCCCCCAACATCCCTAGCGTTACATACACAAAGTTCTCCTTAATGTGTGGGCTGTACTTAAAAAGATAATTTTTTTGTATATCTCTTAAGCTGGGGCTTCCAGATATTCTTTCAATGTGTTGTTTTGTTCCATTTTTATCACTCCAAGTGCACCTACTATCACTAGTACGATTCTTGTTTTCAATTTCCACATTTTTTCTATTTCAATTACCACGTCCTTATACTTTGACAGTTTTTCGAATACCTTGGTTGCTATGTTACAATCCGCTGGACAAGCCATATCAATTAATAGGCAAGTTTTTTCTTTCTGGTTTTTAACAATAATGTCCGACCTATTTGCTTCAATTTTTCTGTCTGTGTAGATGGTGTAATCCGATAGAATGGTGACATTTCTGTAAATTTCTGTAACCGGTGCTGGGTGATGTTCATACCAGTGTTTACATATTTTCCATATATTAGTATTATTTCCTTGAGATTCTGTTGTACATTTCCTTCCGGGCCCGAACTAGAGGTCAAAAATGGCTCCCTGACATTTTCTACGGATCAATTTTATAAGTTCACATATTTTACAAAATAAAGCTCTTCGTAATGTGAGAGCGGTTCTTGTAAGTACAATTTTTTGTATTCCTTTAAGGCATGGGCTACCAGGAATTCCTTCACTGAGTCTATAAAAACCGTTTTCCGATCATTCCGAGGGCTCCGACTACAACTGAAATTATGGATGTCATCATGTGTCTGACTTCCATTTCAATGGCCTTGTATTTTGATAATTATTAGAAAATCTTCAATGGTACAGTACAATCTGCAGGGACTTCCATGTCAATAAGAAATAACATTTTGTTTTGTGTTTTTTGATCGCGATATATGGCCGATTACTTTGGATTGTTCTGCGTGTATTGTAAAGTCCAATAAATGTTTTACAGATCCAGTCTCTGTAACCAGGTCTAGGTGGTTTTATACCAGTTTCTTGCAGTTTGGTTTCCGTAAAAATTGCATATTTTCCATTGCAGAGATTGGCCCACAATATCATGCCGAGTTTTATATTCAATTTGTGCTAACATTGTGTTATCTGATACAAGATGGCCGATGGTTTCTGGATATTTTTGACAGAATCTGCATTTGGGTCCAACACAGTTTTTTAGTATGTGTGCTTGGTATTCTCTAATTAACAAACATTATTATTATTATTATTATTATTATTATTATTATTATTATTATTAACTTGCTTTCTGTTCAGTAATTCATTACAAAGACGTTGTGTAAGGGAAGCTAATATGATAATTAATAATACTCACCTGAATAGACAGCTTTCACGCTTTTCTTTTTTTATCTCTTGTTAACAGGGACTGCCAGGGATATTGTTAATGCCCGTATCATTTTTATTGCTTCCATGGATTCTATCGTTATAGGCTTGACACTAGTTT
Source organism: Ascarosepion bandense (assembly GCA_037127315.1). Classification (NCBI taxonomy): domain Eukaryota; kingdom Metazoa; phylum Mollusca; class Cephalopoda; order Sepiida; family Sepiidae; genus Ascarosepion; species Ascarosepion bandense. Next base: position 2,413,418 of record JBBBDQ010001527.1, on the reverse strand, counting down.
TAAGGAGCCATATTATTTTTCAGTTTCAAAGTATTTATTTTGTCATATAATTTAATAGATGTGTTTTTATGAAAAGGCATTTTTCTATCTTTAATTACTACGCCTAGTCTATTAGCTTTGTATTCCTACTAATATGAATGGTAAAGTTCCAACAAATGTACTTCTGTGACTGGCTTAGTGATTTTTTTTATTTCAGCATGTGGTGCTCTATATTATTGATATGTCTCCCATTGAATATAGTGCAACGTCTCGTCGATCATTGTATTTCTTTCGGATTCAAAATTGAAAACTAGCTTGTTAATATTATTATGATTTTAAAAATCTTTCCGATCTGAATTTGTTTTATAATCAGAGGCTGAGTTATAAACGAATTAAACAAAAGACAGCTATTAACAAAAATTAAATGGACAAAGATATTTGCGGAATATGGGCTGTAGTAGTTATAACTAATGTTTTACTTTCCCCATAATTTTGTCGATTTTTTCTTGAGATCCTTTCTTTATCAGACCCAAAGCTCTAACCACAAGAGGAACAGTTTTATTTTTTAAGGGCCACATTTTTCCTATTTCCATCTCGAGTTTTTTGCATTTGCTTATTTACTAAAGCATTCACTGAGATGTGTTGTCATTTGGAACGCTCAAAGAAAAAACGTTCTTACCAAAAAATAATTTTTGTGAAAAATGATTTTTATAGTAAAAAATCATTTTTCGCGAAAAAGAAATTTTTAGTGAAAAATAATTTCTTAAGGAGAAATATATAAAAAAACAATTTTTAGTGAGAAATAATTTTCAGTGAGAAATAATTTTTGTGGAGAAAAATATATTTTTAGTGAAAAAGAGATAGCTTCCTAACTCAGAGAATTTGCGTAACACGTCTTCCTGCACCAATTTCAACAAATTCCTCCTTGTGTCGTACCATACTAACCTTCGGAGTTTCCTGCTTGGTGAAATTATTTGGGTCACGGGTAAAAGGGATAGGTGTTCGATCCAAGTACAAATTCGAATGTTTGTTTAACAGTAAGCAGACACTCCCGAGTTGAAGGAAGGACGCAACACTTTCTTCTATCTTACCAATATGGTTTTAATCTGTATTAAGCTAAGGATATTTATTAACCTTAATAAAAACTACAACTGCATTAAACTTCGAACTCATGTTATCGCTGTAAAGTCTGCTTAATTTACTTGTTAAACATTAAAACACCTCAAAACTAAATCTTGTACTTTTTTCATATAACGTCAGTCTTTCAAACGACCGATTTGCACAGTTTTATAATGTAAGCAGTTTGTTTAGAATGATAACGGTTTTATTATCGAGTTGTGGCGTTTACAGAGTGAGATGTTCTATGATGCTAGAGATACATGCTGCCATTTTCAGAAGCCTTCAAGAGTTTCCCAAAATGTCCTAATTAATCAAATATTTTGTCACTGTTGTTAAAAGAAATATAAAACCATAACGCAATATCCCTATGTGGGAATTATTCCGAACTATTTTCTATGTATTTTTTCGAAGCTAGTTATATCACTGAAATCGTACAACAACCAAATCAAATTCTAATTCCTATTTTTTTTTCCTTCTCTGGGACATTTTCCCTTCATCTACATTTTAGGAATACTCGCTGTTAGCTACGTTTTTGCTTTGATCTCATTTTTAGGAAATTCTAAAGGGATTTTTATTCTAACGGAAATGACAGCCAACAATTCAATTGTCTTTTTTTAATCATGTGTATTCTGAACCGCTAATGGCTCATATTAACTAAAAAAATAAATAGAAAATGGCTTCTAATATTCTGTCTTTGTTTCGTTGCTTTTCTCTTCTTCGTCAATTCAAGATTTCGGTGGGTGTGGGAGGAATCATGGCAAACATTTTCCTTTTTAGGATATTGGCGAAACTTTGTACATACGAGAGGTCAAATTCTTATGTTTGGTCAGATTTTTTTGTGTGTGAAGAGGGGGTCAGACCAATAACTTTTCAGCATCCCTCCCATGGGATAGCTCAGTCTTTTTTATTAGAAAATAATATTTTTTTAAATTGTCGTTACTCTGAGGTGAATGACACAAGTAGAAGGAGGGTATTAATAATTTGGAGAGCATTTTTTTTTCAGTATGCAACGATGATAAGGTCTTAATAAAAGCAAGGTCAGAAAATCTGAAAATTGCGACATTGATTAAACGGTGATTTTATGAAGCCCAAGAAGATCTTTTTTTAAATCGCTAAAAAAATGAATAGCCTCGATTATCGATCATCTCCGTTATCGAACACCTTGGTTATCGAGAAAATCCGCAATCCTAAGATTCGGTTATCGCTCACTCTTTTTCCGGCAAAAATATGGTTCCGAAATATCTAAATCCCGGTTATAAATCAAGGAAATTGCCCACTTATGAAAATGTACATTCCTATTTCGCGTGTTGCTGAGTGAATTCCCCAAGCGAAGAGACAGAGGAGGAAAATAACCCCAGGGAAAGACTTATCTGAAGGCTTTATGTGGGAAGGGGAATTCCCCTTCCAAACAATAACACGTCTCTTCTCTTCCGAGTCCTCACCATCTTACATATGCCAATAAAAGTTTTCAATAAAGATAAATTCATTTATTCTATATATTTACCATTTATTTTTATTGCTTTTTGCAAGTCAAACTATAATTATTCTGTTTCAAGTATTTATGTTAAATCGCTGTTCGGTTTACTGCCAGAGTAAGAAGCCCAATTCAAGGAAATTTCTCTCAATGTTCCATTCTAGGAAAATCGTGTCTTTTTCCGCAAAAATATATTATTTCAGTCTCTTCTATGAGTGTATAACCAGAAAGCATTGTTTCTTAACTGGTGTTCTCCGGAAATCTAAGGTTTCGCAAGAGGTCACTACGGGTTCAGCGAGAAACGATGACAAATTTGGCTAATACGTTTTTTGTACGAGTTTACCCCTGCCATGAAAATTGACGGCAAAATATTTCAAAGAATTATTAGCTGTTTTCTGACAGGTTATACCCCTAAGATGAGTGTGAGGAACACACACACACACACACACACACACACACACACACACACACACACATATATATATATATATATATATATAACGGTCTTTATTATAATAGACAGGATTTTTCATTTAATTCTATATCTTAATATTTCTATACACAGGCGGTATATTGTTGGAAAATCCTTGGTTATTATAATGAAGTTTTAAGTTGTTTATATTATGTAAAATGATAATAATCAGCGGAGATATATAAAGCGGTGTCTAGAGGTCGTCAGTGTCAAATCGTCTTCACTGGTTTGTGGACAGGACCTGTACGTTCGTGTATTATTGAATGACTTTCTCGAGTACAGGATGCACGCACAGTGTCCATCTGTCTTCTCTGCACTTCCTGGCGTGCAGGTACAGTCCCTCATTCCCTGACATTATTCAGTAAATTTAACCAAGCATTTAGGGAGCCTAATATGATTTCTAAACATTTATTTATTTTTAGTTTATGAGAATTTTCTCTTAAGGTCAATTATTTTTTCAGTTTTATTTTATGCATTACAATTTTTTTTTTTGCATTACCAATAAATTTGATGCAAAGGGAACTACTTTTTCTTTAAACCTTCTTTCTTCTTTATGAATCCTGTTCTCTCAGGACGTGGATGATCATGTCTTTCACACTTTCCTGTCTTTCGTAGGTTTTAATAAACTTTGCCTTTCTATTATTTCTCCTAATCTTTGTTCCGGCATCGATGTACTCAATCTAATTAATTATTTTATGCGATGTCTTCCTCTGTCCTTCTTGCCTACTTCTTCCTCATTAAATTCCGCAAAACTCTCAACTGTCTCTTCATGATATTAAGTAATAGTTTACATTTGGGTTTCATATTTTATAAAACTTTGTCGTTGCTCATATGTTCCGTCAAAGTTACCTCAGCACCCTTCTGTAGAATAACATTTCTGTTGCTTCAAATCTCCCCTTCATCTTTGAGAAGATCGTTTAGCACTCGGAGGACAGAGATCATGTAAGATTTCATTACTCTTTCCTTTATTTCTAGAGATCTGTTTCTATTTCTTTGTACTCTGTTTAACTTTTGTAATGCTTCCTTAAATTCAGTCAGTTAAGTGTCATGCGTGATACACGCTTTGGGCGATCATGTCTCAAAAGAGACATGACTGACTGGGCAGAAGATTATCCCGCAGTAGGTTGCCATTGCTTTCTGCGGTAGACTGGTTGCCGACCAAGGCTATAGAAACCAATCTGACCTGTTATTTAACCCATAACTGGAAGGAATAGACGGATTAATACCTTTTCCAAGGGTATTTGCGCGTAAGTGAATGCAATGAATTCAGCTGGAATTCGAACTCGGCTCCCCGGTTTCTCGTTCCGAGCCGATATCGAATACACCACAACGCACAGGCCTCCATCTCTTCCTTAAATTACTTACCCCAAAAAATGTGTTTACCACGTAAACTAAGATAAAAATATAAAAGTGATAAATAATAATACTGGTATATAATAATTTTTATGCAGGGGTTCCGTGAGACATGAAAATTAATTCAAGTTTTCCGCAAGGCTAAAAAAGCTTATAAACGTTGCTATAACTTATGCGGGGAAAATCCATTTACTGATTACCAGTGAATATTCAGCCGAAAGACTAATTACAATAGATTTCAACGAACTACAGGCAAAATCTGCTCATGGAACATCGAAATATCTCGAATGGGCGTACATTTGACATTACGATTATCATGATTTCGCTCATAGTGTGAATTCAAATTTGGAAGATTCATATTTCAATAATTTATATCTGCATTCATGGTATGAGGAGTTATCATTATTACACGATTTATATACAGACAACTGATTTCATCTTTGTTTTCATTATCTCCTGATCAGTGTCTGTTTGACTATCTGAGATGAGGAGTTAACATTATTTACACTATTTATATTCAGACAATTGGTCTCATCTTTGTTTTTATTATGTCCCTATAACCTCCTGCCTGAATTTCTGGGATGAGGAATTAACATTATTTACACTATTTATATTCAGACAATTGGTCTCATCTTTGTTTTTATTATCTCCCTATCACCTCCTGCCTGAATTTCTGGGATGACGAATTAACATTATTTACACTATTTATATTCAGACAATTGGTCTCATCTTTGTTTTTATTATCTCCCTATCACCTCCTGCCTGAATTTCTGGGATGAGGAATTAACATTATTTACACTATTTATATTCAGACAATTGGTCTCATCTTTGTTTTTATTATCTCCCTATCACCTCCTGCCTGAATTTCTGGGATGAGGAATTAACATTATTTACACTATTTATATTCAGACAATTGGTCTCATCTTTGTTTTTATTATCTCCCTATCACCTCCTGCCTGAATTTCTGGGATGAGGAATTAACATTATTTACACTATTTATATTCAGACAATTGGTCTCATCTTTGTTTTTATTATCTCCCTATCACCTCCAGCCTGAATTTCTGGGATGAGCAATTAACATTATTTACACTATTTATATTCAGACAATTGGTCTCACCTTTGTTTTTATTATCTCCCTATCACCTCCTGCCTGAATTTCTGGCATGAGGAATTAACATTATTTACACTATTTATATTCAGACAATTGGTCTCATCTTTGTTTTTATTATCTCCCTATCACCTCCTGCCTGAATTTCTGGCATGAGGAATTAACATTATTTACACTATTTATATTCAGACAATTGGTCTCATCTTTGTTTTTATTATCTCCCTATCACCTCCTGCCTGAATTTCTGGGATGAGGAATTAACATTATTTACACTATTTATATTCAGACAATTGGTCTCATCTTTGTTTTTATTATCTCCCTATCACCTCCTGCCTGAATTTCTGGGATGAGGAATTAACATTATTTACACTATTTATATTCAGACAATTGGTCTCATCTTTGTTTTTATTATCTCCCTATCACCTCCTGCCTGAATTTCTGGGATGAGGAATTAACTTTATTTACACTATTTATATTCAGACAATTGGTCTCATCTTTGTTTTTATTATCTCCCTATCACCTCCAGCCTGAATTTCTGGGAGGAGGAATTAACATTATTTACACTATTTATATTCAGACAATTGGTCTCATCTTTGTTTTTATTATCTCCCTATCACCTCCTGCCTGAATTTCTGGCATGAGGAATTAACATTATTTACACTATTTATATTCAGACAATTGGTCTCATCTTTGTTTTTATTATCTCCCTATCACCTCCTGCCTGAATTTCTGGCATGAGGAATTAATATTATTTACACTATTTATATTCAGACAATTGGTCTCATCTTTGTTTTTATTATCTCCCTATCACCTCCTGCCTGAATTTCTGGCATGAGGAATTAACATTATTTACATTATTTATATTCAGACAATTGGTCTCATCTTTGTTTTTATTATCTCCCTATCACCTCCTGCCTGAATTTCTGGCATGAGGAATTAACATTATTTACACTATTTATATTCAGACAATTGGTCTCATCTTTGTTTTTATTATCTCCCTATCACCTCCTGCCTGAATTTCTGGCATGAGGAATTAACATTATTTACATTATTTATATTCAGACAATTGGTCTCATCTTTGTTTTTATTATCTCCCTATCACCTCCTGCCTGAATTTCTGGCATGAGGAATTAACATTATTTACACTATTTATATTCAGACAATTGGTCTCATCTTTGTTTTTATTATCTCCCTATCACCTCCTGCCTGAATTTCTGGGATGAGCAATTAACATTATTTACACTATTTATATTCAGACAATTGGTCTCATCTTTGTTTTTATTATCTCCCCTATCACCTCCAGCCTGAATTTCTGGGATGAGCAATTAACATTATTTACACTATTTATATTCAGACAATTGGTCTCATCTTTGTTTTTATTATCTCCCTATCACCTCCTGCCTGAATTTCTGGCATGAGGAATTAACATTATTTACACTATTTATATTCAGACAATTGGTCTCATCTTTGTTTTTATTATCTCCCTATCACCTCCTGCCTGAATTTCTGGGATGTGGAATGAACATTATTTATACTATTTCTATTCAGACAATTGGTCTCATCTTTGTTTTTATTATCTCCCTATCAATTCCTGCCTGAATTTCTGGCATGAGGAATTAACATTATTTACACTATTTATATTCAGACAATTGGTTTCGTCTTTGTTTTTATTATCTCCCTATCACCTCCTGCCTGAATTTCTGGCATTAGGAATTTACTTTATTTACACTATTTATATTCAGACAATTGGTCTCATCTTTGTTTTTAATATCTCCCTATCACCTCCTGCCTGAATTTCTGGCATGAGGAATTAACTTTATTTACACTATTTATATTCAGACAATTGGTCTCATCTTTGTTTTTATTATCTCCCTATCACCTCCTGCCTGAATTTCTGGCATGAGGAATTAACTTTATTTACACTATTTATATTCAGACAATTGGTCTCATCTTTGTTTTTATTATCTCCCTATCACCTCCTGCCTGAATTTCTGGCATGAGGAATTAACTTTATTTACACTATTTATATTCAAACAATTGGTCTCATCTTTGTTTTTATTATCTCCCTATCACCTCCTGCCTGAATTTCTGGCATGAGGAATTAACTTTATTTACACTATTTATATTCAGACAATTGGTCTCATCTTTGTTTTTATTATCTCCCTATCACCTCCTGCCTGAATTTCTGGGATGAGGAATTAACTTTATTTACACTATTTATATTCAGACAATTGGTCTCATCTTTGTTTTTATTATCTCCCTATCACCTCCTGCCTGAATTTCTGGCATGAGGAATTAACATTATTTACACTATTTATATTCAGACAATTGGTCTCATCTTTGTTTTTATTATCTCCCTATCACCTCCTGCCTGAATTTCTGGCATGAGGAATTAACATTATTTACACTATTTATATTCAGACAATTGGTCTCATCTTTGTTTTTATTATCTCCCTATCACCTCCTGCCTGAATTTCTGGCATGAGGAATTAACATTATTTACACTATTTATATTCAGACAATTGGTCTCATCTTTGTTTTTATTATCTTCCTATCACCTCCTGCCTGAATTTCTGGCATGAGGAATTAACATTATTTACACTATTTATATTCAGACAATTGGTCTCATCTTTGTTTTTATTATCTCCCTATCACCTCCTGCATGAATTTCTGGGATGAGGAATTAACATTATTTACACTATTTATATTCAGACAATTGGTCTCATCTTTGTTTTTATTATCTCCCTATCACCTCCTGCCTGAATTTCTGGGATGAGGAATTAACATTATTTATACTATTTATATTCAGACAATTGGTCTCATCTTTGTTTTTATTATCTCCCTATCACCTCCTGCCTGAATTTCTGGCATGAGGAATTAACATTATTTACACTATTTATATTCAGACAATTGGTCTCATCTTTGTTTTTATTATCTCCCTATCACCTCCTGCCTGAATTTCTGGCATGAGGAATTAACATTATATACACTATTTATATTCAGACAATTGGTCTCACCTTTGTTTTTATTATGTCCCTATCACCTCCTGCCTGAATTTCTGGCATGAGGAATTAACATTATTTACACTATTTATATTCAGACAATTGGTCTCATCTTTGTTTTTATTATCTCCCTATCACCTCCTGCCTGAATTTCTGAGGAATTAACATTATTTACACACACTATTTATATTCAGACAATAGGTCTCATCTTTGTTTTTGTTATCTCCCTATCACCTCCTGCCTGAATTTCTGGCATGAGGAATTAACTTTATTTACACTATTTATATTCAGACAATTGGTCTCATCTTTGTTTTATTATCTCCCTATACCTCCTGCCTGAATTTCTGTAGGAATTAACTTTATTTTCACTATTTATATTCAGACAATTGGTCTCATCTTTATTTTATTATCTCCCTATCACCTCCTGCCTGAATTTCTGGCATGAGGAATTAACATTATTTACACTATTTATATTCAGACAATTGGTCTCATCTTTGTTTTTTATTATCTCCCTCACCTCCTGCCTGAATTTCTGGCATGAGGAATTAACTTTATTTTTGCCTATTTATATTCAGACAATTGGTCTCATCTTTGTTTTTATTATCTCTATCACCTCCTGCCTGAATTTCTGGCATGAGGAATTAACTTTATTTACACTATTTATATTCAAACAATTGGTCTCATCTTTGTTTTATTATCTCTCTATCCTCCTGCCTGAATTTCTGGCATGAGGAATTAACTGTTACACTATTTATATTCAGACAATTGGTCTCATCTTTGTTTTTATTATCTCCCTATCACCTCCTGCCTGAATTTCTGGGATGAGGAATTAACTTTATTTACACTATTTATATTCAGACAATTGGTCTCATCTTTGTTTTTATTATCTCCCTATCACCTCCTGCCTGAATTTCTGGCATGAGGAATTAACATTATTTACACTATTTATATTCAGACAATTGGTCTCATCTTTGTTTTTATTATCTTCCTATCACCTCCTGCCTGAATTTCTGGGATGAGGAATTAACATTATTTATACTATTTATATTCAGAAAATTGGTCTCCTCTTTGTTTTTATTATCTCCCTATCACCTCCTGCCTGAATTTCTGGGATGAGGAATTAACATTATACCTATATACACTATTTATATTCAGACAATTGGTCTCACCTTTGTTTTATTATCTCCCTATCAACTCCTGCCTGAATTTCTGGCATGAGGAATTAACATTATTTACACTATTTATATTCAGACAATTGGTCTCATCTTTGTTTTTATTATCTCCCTATCACCTCCTGCCTGAATTTCTGGCATGAGGAATTAACATTATTTACACTATTTATATTCAGACAATTGGTCTCATCTTTGTTTTTGTTATCTCCCTATCACCTCCTGCCTGAATTTCTGGCATGAGGAATTAACTTTATTTACACTATTTATATTCAGACAATTGGTCTCATCTTTATTTTTATTATCTCCCTATCACCTCACTGCCTGAATTTCTGGCAAGAGGAATTAACTTTATTTTCACTATTTATATTCCAGACAATTTGAATATACCTTTGTTTTTATTATCTCCCTATCAACTCCTGTCTGAATTTCTGGCATGAGGAATTAACATTATTTACACTATTTATATTCAGATAATTGGTCTCATCTTTGTTTTATTATCTCCCTATCACCTCCTGCCTGAATTTCTGGCATGAGGAATTAACTTTATTTACACTATTTATATTCAGACAATTGGTCTCATCTTTGTTTTTATTATCTCTATCACCTCCTGCCTGAATTTCTGGCAAGAGGAATTAACTTTATTTTCACTATTTATATTCAGACAATTGGTCTCATCTTTGTTTTTATTATCTCCCTATCACCTCCTGCCTGAATTTCTGGCATGAGGAATTAACATTATTTACACTATTTATATTCAGACAATTGGTCTCATCTTTGTTTTTATTATCTCCCTATCACCTCCTGCCTGAATTTCTGGCATGAGGAATTAACTTTATTTACACTATTTATATTCAGACAATTGGTCTCATCTTTGTTTTTATTATCTCCCTATCACCTGCACTGAATTTCTGGCATGAGGAATTAACTTTATTTACACTGTTTATATTCAAACAATTGGTCTCATCTTTGTTTTTATTATCTCTCTATCACCTCCTGCCTGAATTTCTGGCATGAGGAATTAACTTTATTTACACTATTTATATTCAGACAATTGGTCTCATCTTTGTTTTTATTATCTCCCTATCACCTCCTGCCTGAATTTCTGGGATGAGGAATTAACTTTATTTACACTATTTATGTTCAAGACAATTGGTCATCTTTGTTTTTTATTATACTCTATCACCTCCTGCCTGAATTTCTGGCATGAGGAATTAACATTATTTACACTATTTATATTCAGACAATTGGTCTCATCTTTGTTTTTATTATCTTCCTATCACCTCCTGCCTGAACTGCAACGAGGAATTAACATTATTTACACTATTTATATTCAGACAATTGGTCTCATCTTTGTTTATTATCTCCCTATCACCTCCTGCCTGAATTTCTGGGATGAGGAATTAACATTATTTACACTATTTATATTCAGACAATTGGTCTCATCTTTGTTTTTATTATCTCCCTATCACCTCCTGCCTGAATTTCTGGGATGAAGATTAACATTATTTATACTATTTATATTCAGACAATTGGTCTCATCTTTGTTTTTGTTATCTCCCTATCACCTCCCTGCCTGAATTTCTGGCAGGAGGAATTAACTTTGTTTACACTATTTATATTCAGACAATTGGTCTCATCTTTGTTTTTATTATCTCCCTATCACCTCCTGCCTGAATTTCTGGCAAGAGGAATTAACTTTATTTTCACCTATTTATATTCAGACAATTGGTCTCATCTTTGTTTTTATTATCCCCCTATCACCTCCTGCCTGAATTTCTGGCATGAGGAATTAACATTATTTACACTATTTATATTCAGACAATTGGTCTCATCTTTGTTTTATTATCTCCCTATCACCTCCTGCCTGAATTTCTGGCATGAGGAATTAACTTTTATTTACACTATTTATATTCAGACAATTGGTCTCATCTTTGTTTTTATTATCTCCCTATCACCTCCTGCCTGAATTTCTGGCATGAAGAGGAATTAACTTATTTACACTATTTATATTCAAACAATTGGTCTCATCTTTGTTTTTATTATCTCCCTATCACCTCCTGCCTGAATTTCTGGCATGAGGAATTAACTTATTTACACTATTTATATTCAGACAATTGGTCTCATCTTTGTTTATTATCTCCCTATCACCTCCTGCCTGAATTTCTGGGATGAGAATTAACTTTATTTACATATTTATATTCAGACAATTGGTCTCATCTTTGTTTTTATTATCTCCCTATCACCTCCTGCCTGAATTTCTGGCATGAGGAATTAGCATTATTTACACTGTTTATATTCAGACAATTGGTCTCATCTTTGTTTTTATTATCTTCCTATCACCTCCTGCCTGAATTTCTGGCAGGAAGGTCTTATTATTTACTATTTATATTCAGACAATTGGTCTCATCTTTGTTTTTATTATCTCCCTATCACCTCCTGCCTGAATTTCTGGGATGAGGAATTAACATTATTTACACTATTTATATTCAGACAATTGGTCTCATCTTTGTTTTTATTATCTCCCTATCACCTCCTGCCTGAATTTCTGGGATGAGGAATTAACATTATTTATACTATTTATATTCAGACAATTGGTCTCCTCTTTGTTTTTATTATCTCCTATCACCTCCTGCCTGAATTTCTGGGATGAGGAATTAACATTATATACACTATTTATATTCAGACAATTGGTCTCACCTTTGTTTTTATTATCTCCCTATCAACTCCTGCCTGAATTTCTGGCATGAGGAATTAACATTATTTACACTATTTATATTCAGACAATTGGTCTCATCTTTGTTTTATTATCTCCCTATCACCTCCTGCCTGAATTTCTGGCATGAGGAATTAACATTATTTACACTATTTATATTCAGACAATTGGTCTCATCTTTGTTTTTGTTATCTCCCTATCACCTCCTGCCTGAATTTCTGGCATGAGGAATTAACTTTATTTACACTATTTATATTCAGACAATTGGTCTCATCTTTGTTTTTATTATCTCCCTATCACCTCCTGCCTGAATTTCTGGCAAGAGGAATTAACTTTATTTTCACTATTTATATTCAGACAATTGGTCTCACCTTTGTTTTTATTATCTCCCTATCAACTCCTGCCTGAATTTCTGGCATGAGGAATTAACATTATTTACACTATTTATATTCAGACAATTGGTCTCATCTTTGTTTTTATTATCTCCCTATCACCTCCTGCCTGAATTTCTGGCATGAGGAATTAACTTTATTTACACTATTTATATTCAGACAATTGGTCTCATCTTTGTTTTTATTATCTCCCTATGCCTCCTGCCTGAATTTCTGGCAAGAGAGATTAACTTTATTTTCACTATTTATATTCAGACAATTGGTCTCATCTTTGTTTTTATTATCTCCCTATCACCTCCTGCCTGAATTTCTGGCATGAGGAATTAACATTATTTACACTATTTATATTCAGACAATTGGTCTCATCTTGTTTTATTATCTACCTATCACCTCCTGCCTGAATTTCTGGCATGAGGAATTAACTTTATTTACATATTTATATTCAGACAATTGGTCTCATCTTTGTTTTTATTATCTCCCTATCACCTCCTGCCTGAATTTCTGGCATGAGGAATTAACTTTATTTACACTATTTATATTCAAACAATTGGTCTCATCTTTGTTTTTATTATCTCTCTATCACCTCCTGCCTGAATTTCTGGCATGAGGAATTAACTTTATTTACACTATTTATATTCAGACAATTGGTCTCATCTTTGTTTTTAACCATCTCTATCACCTCCTGCCTGAATTTCTGGGATGAGGAATTAACTTTATTTACACTATTTATATTCAGACAATTGGTCTCATCTTTGTTTTTATTATCTCCCCTATCACCTCCTGCCTGAATTTCTGGCATGAGGAATTAACATTATTTACACTATTTATATTCAGACAATTGGTCTCATCTTTGTTTTTATTATCTTCCTATCACCTCCTGCCTGAATTTCTGGCATGAGGAATTAACATTATTTACACTATTTATATTCAGACAATTGGTCTCATCTTTGTTTTTATTATCTCCCTATCACCTCCTGCCTGAATTTCTGGGATGAGGAATTAACATTATTTATACTATTTATATTCAGACAATTGGTCTCCTCTTTGTTTTTTATTATCTCCCTATCACCTCCTGCCTGAATTTCTGGCATGAGGAATTAACATTATTTACACTATTTATATTCAGACAATTGGTCTCATCTTTGTTTTTGTTATCTCCCTATCACCTCCTGCCTGAATTTCTGGCATGAGGAATTAACTTTATTTACACTATTTATATTCAGACAATTGGTCTCATCTTTGTTTTTATTATCTCCCTATCACCTCCTGCCTGAATTTCTGGCAAGAGGAATTAACTTTATTTTCACTATTTATATTCAGACAGTTGGTCTCATCTTTGTTTTATTATCTCCCTATCACCTCCTGCCTGAATTTCTGGCATGAGGAATTAACATTATTTACACTATTTATATTCAGACAATTGGTCTCATCTTTGTTTTTATTATCTCCCTATCACCTCCTGCCTGAATTTCTGGCATGAGGAATTAACATTATTTACACTATTTATATTCAGACAATTGGTCTCATCTTTGTTTTTATTATCTCCCTATCACCTCCTGCCTGAATTTTTGGGATGTGGAATGAACATTATTTATACTATTTATATTCAGACAATTGGTCTCATCTTTGTTTTTATTATCTCCCTATCACCTCCTGCCTGAATTTCTGGCATGAGAATTAACATTATTTACACTATTTATATTCAGACAGTTGGTCTCATCTTTGTTTTTATTATCTCCCTATCACCTCCTGCCTGAATTTCTGGCATGAAATTCTTTCTATTCACACTATTTATATTCAGACAATTGGTCTCATCTTTGTTTTATTATGTCTCCCTATCAGCTCCTGCCTGAATTTCTGGCATGAGGAATTAACTTTATTTACACTATTTATATTCAGACAATTGGTCTCATCTTTGTTTTTATTATCTCCCTATCACCTCCTGCCTGAATTTCTGGCAAGAGGAATTAACTTTATTTTCACTATTTATATTCAGACAATTGGTCTCACCTTTGTTTTATTATCTCCCTATCAACTCCTGCCTGAATTTCTGGCATGAGGAATTAACATTATTTACACTATTTATATTCAGACAATTGGTCTCATCTTTGTTTTTATTATCTCCCTATCACCTCCTGCCTGAATTTCTGGCATGAGGAATTAACTTTATTTACACTATTTATATTCAGACAATTGGTCTCATCTTTGTTTTTATTATCTCCCTATCACCTCCTGCCTGAATTTCTGGCAAGAGGAATTAACTTTATTTTCACTATTTATATTCAGACAATTGGTCTCATCTTTGTTTTTATTATCTCCCTATCACCTCCTGCCTGAATTTCTGGCATAGAGAATTAACATTATTTACACTATTTATATTCAGACAATTGGTCTCATCTTTGTTTTTATTATCTACCTATCACCTCCTGCCTGAATTTCTGGCATGAGGAATTAACTTTTATTTACACTATTTATATTCAGACAATTGGTCTCATCTTTGTTTTTATTATCTCCCTATCACCTCCTGCCTGAATTTCTGGCATGAGGAATTAACTTTATTTACACTATTTATATTCAAACAATTGGTCTCATCTTTGTTTTTATTATCTCTCTATCACCTCCTGCCTGAATTTCTGGCATGAGGAATTAACTTTATTTACACTATTTATATTCAGACAATTGGTCTCATCTTTGTTTTTATTATCTCCCTATCACCTCCTGCCTGAATTTCTGGGATGAGGAATTAACTTTATTTACACTATTTATATTCAGACAATTGGTCTCATCTTTGTTTTATTATCTCTATCACCTCCTGCCTGAATTTCTGGCATGAGGAATTAACATTATTTACACTATTTATATTCAGACAATTGGTCTCATCTTTGTTTTTATTATCTTCCTATCACCTCCTGCCTGAATTTCTGGCATGAGGGAATTAACATTATTTACACTATTTATATTCAGACAATTGGTCTCATCTTTGTTTTTATTATCTCCCTATCACCTCCTGCCTGAATTTCTGGGATGAGGAATTAACATTATTTATACTATTTATATTCAGACAATTGGTCTCCTCTTTGTTTTTATTATCTCCCTATCACCTCCTGCCTGAATTTCTGGGATGAGGAATTAACATTATATACACTATTTATATTCAGACAATTGGTCTCACCTTTGTTTTTATTATCTCCCTATCAACTCCTGCCTGAATTTCTGGCATGAGGAATTAACATTATTTACACTATTTATATTCAGACAATTGGTCTCATCTTTGTTTTTATTATCTCCCTATCACACTCTGCCTGAATTTCTGGCATGAGGAATTAACATTATTTACACTATTTATATTCAGACAATTGGTCTCATCTTTGTTTTTGTTATCTCCCTATCACCTCCTGCCTGAATTTCTGGCATGAGGGAATTAACTTTATTTACACTGTATATTCAGACAATTGGTCTCATCTTTGTTTTATTATCTCCCTATCACCTCCTGCCTGAATTTCTGGCAAGAGGAATTAACTTTATTTTCACTATTTATATTCAGACAGTTGGTCTCATCTTTGTTTTTATTATCTCCCTATCACCTCCTGCCTGAATTTCTGGCATGAGGAATTAACATTATTTACACTATTTATATTCAGACAATTGGTCTCATCTTTGTTTTTATTATCTCCCTATCACCTCCTGCCTGAATTTCTGGCATGAGGAATTAACATTATTTACACTATTTATATTCAGACAATTGGTCTCATCTTTGTTTATTATCTCCCTATCACCTCCTGCCTGAATTTTTGGGATGTGGAATGAACATTATTTATACTATTTATATTCAGACAATTGGTCTCATCTTTGTTTTTATTATCTCCCTATCACCTCCTGCCTGAATTTCTGGCATGAGGAATTAACATTATTTACACTATTTATATTCAGACAATTGGTCTCATCTTTGTTTTTATTATCTCCCTATCACCTCCTGCCTGAATTTCTGGCATGAGGAATTAACTTTATTTACACTATTTACTCTTCAGACAATTGGTCTCATCTTTGTTTTTATTATCTCCCTATCAGCTCCTGCCCTGAATTTCTGGCATGAGGAATTAACTTTATTTACACTATTTATATTCAGACAATTGGTCTCATCTTTGTTTTTATTATCTCCCTATCACCTCCTGCCTGAATTTCTGGCATGAGGAATTAACTTTATTTACACTATTTATATTCAGACAATTGGTCTCATCTTTGTTTTTATTATTTCCCTATCACTTCCTGCCTGAATTTCTGGCATGAGGAATTAACTTTATTTACACTATTTATATTCAGACAATTGGTCTCATCTTTGTTTTATTATCTCCCTATCAGCTCCTGCCTGAATTTCTGGCATGAGGAATTAACTTTATTTACACTATTTATATTCAGACAATTGGTCTCATCTTTGTTTTTATTATCTCCCTATCACCTCCTGCCTGAATTTCTGGCATGAGGGTAAGCATTATTTACACTATTTATATTCAGACAATTGGTCTCACCTTTGTTTTTATTATCTCTCTATCACCTCCTGCCCTGAATTTCTGGGATGAGCAATTAACTTTATTTACACTATTTATATTCAGACTGTTGTCTCATATTTGATTTTGTTATCTCCTTCTGTCTAAATTTATGGGATTTCTTTTTAATCATATCACCCCGGGCAAGGCGGTAAGGCTACTGGTGTGCAGTGGGCAACGTAAGAGTGAAATGATTGGAAAAGAGAAAGCCGGAAACCACATCCTAAACAGGGAACAAGGGATGAGCCTCTACACCTGTTCAATAGACGTGGGTGGAGTGTGAACTGGGCGATAGTTCAGTCTATCTACTCCAATTGAAAAAAAAAAGAAAAGTGAAAAGTGAAAAGATTGGAAAAGAGAAACCCGGAAACCACGACCGAAGTCGTAGGAAAGTGTACCGGAAATCCCTTCCTAAACAAGAAACAAGGCGATCACCTCCACTCCTGCTCAAAAGAAGTGGGTGGAGTGTAAAACCGGGTGATGGTGCGTACTATCTACTCCAATAATAATAATAATAATAATAATAAAATTAAGTTTTAACTTAGTATAAGTCGAAACGAGATTTAAACGCAAAGATTATTTACAATAGCAAAATACTACCCCTGTTAAAAAATTCAGTCAAATTAAAGACAAAAATTAAACAGGCAAAAATTAAAATAAAATTAAAAATAAAAATCGCAAATCAACATACCAGGAAGGTAAGATAGACTGAAAAATTTGAGCAGAAATACCGAAGTAGGATTCCGTTCTGTAATTTTCCCAGAACTTTTTCGTAATGGCCCGCCATCTTGGGTGAGATAAAATCGACAGAGAGAGAGAGAGAGAAAGAAAGAAAGAATGACCGATGCTACACCACCTCTACCGTTAAAAAATCCTTCAAACAGCGAAACCACTATGAAGTCGAAACGAGATTTAAACGCAAAATACTACCCCTGTTAAAAAAATTCAGGCAAATTAAAGACAAAAATTAAACAGGCAAAAATTAAAATAAAATTAAAATTAAAATCGCAAATCAACATACCAGGGTTGCACTATTTATATTCAGACAATTGGTCTCATATTTGATTTTTATTATCTCTGATCCCCTTTCTGTCTGAATTAGGAATTATCATTATTTATCCTCTTTATATTCAGATAATTGGCCTCTTTTTTTCTTTTTATTATCTTCTGGTCACCTCTCTGAATTTCTGGACTGAGAAGCTATCATTATTTATTTTCGGATAACTGACCTAATCTT
This sequence comes from Ascarosepion bandense, assembly GCA_037127315.1. Lineage (NCBI taxonomy): Eukaryota > Metazoa > Mollusca > Cephalopoda > Sepiida > Sepiidae > Ascarosepion > Ascarosepion bandense. The sequence continues at coordinate 2,394,853 of JBBBDQ010001527.1, read as the reverse complement.
TGTTTTCACCTTCTCTCGGAATTCCTGAGATGAGGGATTATAATATTTACAATATTTATATTCGGACAATTTGTTTCATCTTTTTTATTATTACCTTCTGATCACCTTCTTTGGGAATTCCTGGGATGTGGAGTTATCATTATTTACACTATTTATATTTGGACAACTAACCTCACCTTTCTTGTTATCCTATTTTGGCCGTTACGCTCTCCGTCACTCATCACATCCTTATAGAGAATTCGGAACTCAAGCATGACAGCAGAATCAGCCGCACCCATCAGCAGACAGGAAATTTAGTTCTCAAAGTTTTCCAGAAGAATTGTTATATGGAACATTAACTTACTTGATTAAAGCGTTTATTCGTAAATTTTATTACGTGGGCCGGGTAGTGTATAGTTAGATTCAGTCGAAACAGGGAGAACTATATTTGTGCAGTACTAAATAAGAAGTGGACAGTATATCCTTAGATATTAGAAGAACCAGAACCCGTAGATTAAAAAGAGTTTAATTTAAATTTCCCTGATGAAGAACAGAGGATACAGTGGCTAAAAGATTGTGATGGCGGTAAAAATGAGAACAATATTCCGAATTAAAATAATGCTAATAATCATAATTAGATATGTTTTAGCAGCCTAACTGTAGTGTTGCTGTTCATATGTTTTGAAGAACAGGTGGGTATATGCATTTATAAATGAACAGCTATTTTGCATAAGCGGATTAAATATAATACTTTTAAAATTTCAGAGACTAACCTCTTCTAGTACATGAATATCGCTTTCACTACGGAATCATTTGATTTGTGTAATATTAGAGATTAACAATAAAACATATCGGCTTTGTATAATCAGTGAAAATACCAGAGTTTCACCTTGCTTGAACTTAGAACACTTTATCCAAAATGGAAATCAAAAATAGCCTTTCCTACTATTAAAACAAAAATTACATTAATTTTAGTATTTTAAATCTAAAATCTTTCTTAAATGTATGTTTTCTATTTAACGCTAAACTTCACTTGATATAAAGTATCGTTTGAGATACATAGGAGTATTCATAAATCTGAAAGGGAAAAATTAAACCAGACAAAAAAATTAAACACATGGATGAGAGGAAAAAACTTTAAACTGGTCTCAACTAGCAAAAGACAAAACACTATGTCTTCAATACCAAAGATAGTTGTCTAATTGCCAGTAGACAAAAAAGGTATTTAATATGAAGAAATACTTCAACTTTTCATAAAAGGTTGAAAGACAATATTAATATAATCTTTTCTCACCTTTGGCAACTCATTAGCGGCTAATCTTGAATGAAAAAAAGAACACTCGTATATATAAAATATATATGGAGAGAGAAAGAGAGGAGGAGAGAGAAACAGACAGCAACAGTGAAGTGGATGGAAATACTGGCGAATGCAAAATTAAGTTGAAAATTAAATAGTAAAGTTTAAATTTCGGAATACACGTTAGGATAATCAAGAATCTATATTGGTAGCAAACCTCTTGCGTACAGATAGGAAGTAAATTCAGCAGGTATACAAAAACAACAAAAAGGGCGTAAGACAAGGATGTGTTTTCTCACTTGATCTATTTAATTTATACAGCGAAAATTTCTGAGAGAAATAAAATCCTTGCAAGGATTCGTCATTCCCGGCCACAATCTCAACAATGTAAGATACGCGAATGACACGTTGACGAAAAGTAAAATGAAGGACATTCCGCAGAAGATAGTAAAAAGAATTGAAAAGAAAGGACTGAGCATAAACTTAAAGAAAACTGAATGTACGGTCATCAGCAAAAAGAAGAGCCCAGTATGCCAACTACATGTCGGAGAAACTAAAAGAAAACAAGTAAAAATTTAAAATACCTGAGAAGTACTCTGACAGAGGACTGACAGTGTGACATTAAGATCTAAAGATGCATTGGCATGGTCAAAGGCGCATTTTAAAAGCTAACCAGAGTACTGAGAGACAGGAAAATATCATTGAAAATAAAGAAAAGAGTGCTGGATTGCTATGTGATATCTGTCCTTCTGTATGGAAGTGAATGTTGGACGATCTCATCAAGAATGAAGGAGAGGCTTGAGGCAGCAGAAATGTGGTTTTGTAGAAGGATGCTGAGGGTACCATGGACGGATCACGTGTGCAACAATGAGATGTTAGGGAGGATAGAAACGAGAAGATAATGAATTACTTAACATCAGGAAGAGACAGATGATGTTCCTGAGACACGTAATGAGGAAGAAGAGTCTGAAGAATTTGATACTTACAAGACGGATAGAAGGAAAGAGAGACAGGGGAAAACAGCGTAATAGGCATGAGGCGGATGGCGGGGCGGAGTTTGGGGGAGATAACAAACGGAAAAATATTGAGAGCGACAAGAGACAGAGCCAAGTAGAAATTCATGATCGCCTATGTCCTGAATGGATACGGCACTCGAAGAAGATTCATAAATCTGTCAATGCACTTGAGTGGTTCATTCCCTTTAATAGAACATGAGTGAAAGTTTCGATCCAAAATTTTACTAATAATTGTGTTATGCTACTGAGGGAAAATATTCTACCTAGTGAGTTATGTCTCCAAAGGGTCATGATCGCCCAAGTTTGTATCACGTATGGTACTCAATGTTGCATTCACTCTCGTCAGCTATAATAGCAGAACAGATTGATTTCTATAGCCTTGGTTGACTACCAGTCCTCCACAGAAAGAGAATGGCAACCTACTGAGGGAAAATATTCTACCTAGTGAGTTATATCTCCAAAGGGTCATGATCGCCCAAGTTTGTATCACGTATGGTACTCAATGTTGCATTCACTCTCGTCAGCTATAATAGCAGAACAGATTGATTTCTATAGCCTTGGTTGACTACCAGTCCTCCACAGAAAGAGAATGGCAACCTACTGAGGGAAAATATTCTACCTAGTGAGTTATGTCTCCAAAGGGTCATGATCGCCCAAGTTTGTATCACGTATGGTACTCAATGTTGCATTCACTCTCGTCAGCTATAATAGCAGAACAGATTGATTTCTATAGCCTTGGTTGACTACCAGTCCTCCACAGAAAGAGAATGGCAACCTACTGAGGGAAAATATTCTACCTAGTGAGTTATATCTCCAAAGGGTCATGATCGCCCAAGTTTGTATCACGTATGGTACTCAATGTTGCATTCACTCTCGTCAGCTATAATAGCAGAACAGATTGATTTCTATAGCCTTGGTTGACTACCAGTCCTCCACAGAAAGAGAATGGCAACCTACTGAGGGAAAATATTCTACCTAGTGAGTTATGTCTCCAAAGGGTCATGATCGCCCAAGTTTGTATCACGTATGGTACTCAATGTTGCATTCACTCTCGTCAGCTATAATAGCAGAACAGATTGATTTCTATAGCCTTGGTTGACTACCAGTCCTCCACAGAAAGAGAATGGCAACCTACTGAGGGAAAATATTCTACCTAGTGAGTTATGTCTCCAAAGGGTCATGATCGCCCAAGTTTGTATCACGTATGGTACTCAATGTTGCATTCACTCTCGTCAGCTATAATAGCAGAACAGATTGATTTCTATAGCCTTGGTTGACTACCAGTCCTCCACAGAAAGAGAATGGCAACCTACCGAGGGAAAATATTCTACCTAGTGAGTTATGTCTCCAAAGGGTCATGATCGCCCAAGTTTGTATCACGTATGGTACTCAATGTTGCATTCACTCTCGTCAGCTATAATAGCAGAACAGATTGATTTCTATAGCCTTGGTTGACTACCAGTCCTCCACAGAAAGAGAATGGCAACCTACTGAGGGAAAATATTCTACCTAGTGAGTTATGTCTCCAAAGGGTCATGATCGCCCAAGTTTGTATCAACGTATGGATGCATTGATTTGTATTTTTTTTTTTTAACTTTTGCAGGCTATTTAAAATACTTTTAGACTGTAAGAATATTTTAGGGATAATAATGATTTTTTACGAATAATATTTCTATTAAGCATAGCTGGGAGAAGTTGAGGTAGATATATACATTTCCCAAGGGCATTTGAGCGTATGTAAATATAACGTACCTGACTGTAATTAAAACTCACTTCTCCAGTTTCCATTTCCGAGCCATTATCTTTAAAACAACTCGTACATCCGAGTTTAAAATGCCTTTAATTAATACCGTTAATAGTTCCATGCAGTCACTTATCTAGGTACTAACCTGGCTCGACGTTGCTTAACTTCGGTGATTGTCTTTCAACGTGATATGCTCATAAGCTTGATACAAACATACCTTGCAAAGATGGCAAAAGAAAGTGAAAAGAAAAGAATAATTATTAACTATAGGAATACAGAATCTCACGGCAAGATAGAGAGAAAGTGAGAGAGATAGGTAATCAAGTGGGTACAGAGATCTATTTGAGTAATGTATTAAAAATGGAGGGAAATGTTTTTATTGAATTAGCGAAAGACTTTTCAAACAATTTAACAAAGTATTGAAAGATAACAAGATTTCCTTAGAAACACAAAGTGCTGAATTATTACCGTGTTGATGGCAGAGTCAGAAGGAGTATGAATGAACTGCTAGACAATTAGTAAAGGAAAGTGATAAGAAATGACTAACTATTCACTGTAAATTAGAATGCAAGGTTATCAGTCAAAAAGACAGATCAAGCCGTGAGCTGCGTATTGCTAAAGTCAAAACCAAGCAGGTACAAAAATTCATTTATTTGGGTTTTGGGTAGTAAGAGATATGTGTTGTAGTGAAATTGATATCAGCTCAGAAAGAGAAATCAGTGAGCTGAGTTCAAATACCAGTTGAATTCGTTACATTCACTCTCTTCAGCTATAATAGCAGAACAGATTGATTTCTATAGCCTTGGTTGACAACCAGTCCTCCACAGAAAGAGAATGGCAACCTACTGAGGGAAAATATTCTACCTAGTGAGTTATGTCTCCAAAGGGTCATGATTGCCCAAGTATGTATCACGTATGGTACTCAAATGACTGAGTAAAAAGACAGTAGAAATTGTGACACGTGAATTCGAAGGGACAGGCTAACGTGGCTTTCAAAAACAAAAGAAGCCAATAAGAAAATCTTATTTGAAACAAAGGCAAAACTGCTGTATCATCGATATTTTTCCATATGGCAGTGAATACTGCTAAATTTCCTTCATCATCATCATTTATCCATCACATCCAATGGTGCATAGGGCAGCAGCTTTTTGTTGCTGTAACAAACTGTTTTTTATGGGGCAAGGTTGTTAGGCCTGCACCCAACCCACAAACCTGGAGGACCAGTGGACCAGTCTTGCTCCTTACGTTTACAACACCTGGTATACCCAGGCTCGACGTTGCTTAACTTCGGTGATCGGACGGCAACCGGTGCATTCAACACGATATAGCCGTAGACTATGCACTTCCTTACCGATGATGAAAAGGCACGACGGAACAGGAATATGGTTCTACAGATGGATGCTGAGAATAAAATAGACTGAATTTATGAGAAACGTTTTAAATAAAATGGGAAATAAAAGGACGCATACTTAAAATCAGAGAGAGATAGTTGAAAGTAGTTGGAGACATAATAAAGAAAAAAGGCTTGAGGAATTTTACAAGCACATGATATATTGAAAGCAGGAGAGGCTCTACCTAACGAGCTTGTGTAAATACGCAACGACAAAGTGTGATGATAAAGAATGAAAAATTGTTTGGTTATAAGGGACAGAAAGTTATGGAGGGCCACGATCTTCCACATTTTGAAGGGAAATTATATTTTATTACTTCTTTTAGTCCATCTTATTGATGTCTTTTAATGCAACACTTAATCGGTACGCTCTTCATTGTTACTATAATCCAATCACTAGTTTTACTCTATATTATTACTGTTGCTTTTTATCCATATATTTTAGGACTACAACACTTTTCATTATTACTCAATCTTACTCCATCTTAGTGTTGTTGCTTTTTATCATAGCGTACTTGAGAAAAAAATTCATTTTCTGTGCATTGAAAATTGTTGCCATATCTAGTCATGTGCTCCTGCTATTCTTCTCGAGGTTTCCGACAAAATCCAAAAAGGTATCTGTAATGTAATTGGTCCTGACTTAGAATCTTACCGGCATAACGTGGCATCCTTCTGTCTTTTCTACAAATATGTTCATGGAAATTACTCTCATGAACTTCTTTTTCCTGGTGCCCCCACCGTCTATGTGATTTAAGCTTCCTACTAGATTGGCATCTAAGTCCAATCCTTTTACCGTTGAAATAGTTAAATGTAACCTCCCCTTCTACTCTAACAGTTTCTTTTCTCGAATTTCCAGCCTGTTGAACTTCCTTCCGTTTACTTGTTTCCCTGATAGCTAAATTCACCGAAAATTTCAATGCGACGTAAATTTCCATCTTCTATGTTCTTGAATTCCGTTCATCTTTTATCTTTCTTCAATACTCAGTCTTTTCTATCACTGTTACTCCCTGCTCACAAATGGTGGTCCCGCCTTGCTTGGGGTGGAATTATTTAAAAGAATTTCAGTAAGTCTATTCTGGTTGAACGAGTTGCGAGTTCGATTCTTAATGAGTGCCCCATACAACATTCGACATTAAATAACACAACAAAATTTGACATGCCTTTAAAAACAATGCAACTAGCCAACAAATTAAATTTATTACTATGAAGTTAATGTTCCTTTCACTCCACCTTTTTTAATATTGCTTTTTTATCGCAACACTCTGGGGATACTGACATCTCATGAGTACTTTTACAATGTTTTAAGTTTTTATAATGTTTTTAACGTAGAGATAAATTTGCTTTCCTAATCATCGCTGGTGTCACTTGAAACTTATAAAATTTGTAACAAAAATAATGAAAATTCATACACTGTTTACATTATTCGGACTATTGTTCTATTCTTGGTTGCCGTTTGTACGACGTTAGGGCCAATGTACGCTCTGGCCTTCTTCAGGTGCCAGTAATTTAGAACCGAACCCTTTATTACGATCACTGGAGTATATTATTCTCATTCCTTGTGCGAAGGCTCTTTTGGTAGTCATGAGTTATCTCCCTCTAAGCCAACTCTCTAAGTTTACCGCTACTGTAGCCTGGTATTGAACTCACAACTCTTTGGGTCAAGTCACTGGAACTAATCAATGTCTATATCCATTGGGCCATGTGTCCTAGCACCTGAAGAAGGCCGGAGCGTACAACGTCCGAAACGTCGTACTAACGGAAACAAAGATGAGGACAACAGTGCGAATAATGTAAATAGTGTAAATACTACCTTATCTCAGAAATATAGACAATTATTGAAAATTCTTCTTTAAAACGTTTCGCAGTTTAGTTTTTTGGCCCCAAAAGTTTCCGAAATTTTTTAGAATAGAATTTTTAAAAACAAATCTGTATATCTATAGTTTTATGTTTGTCAAACGCATCTTCCGTGTCATTAGGATAGTACTATGTACTAATAATAGCAGCAGGCAACATCATACCTGTTACGACTGTGTCTAAATTACATAATTTTACTTATATTTTTTTAATCAATTGTTCAGTGAAAACTATAATGTCCTCACTTGATTTCGTTAAATAAATATTGTGTTTCGATAAGACAGGCTCGAATGACTTGGATCAGAGCAATGATACAAAGTTCATCTTGGATTTTAGAAGCTGTGATTATGAATGCCATCTTGAGTTAAAACCGATTTTTCTAAAAAGTTTTAAAAGCGCACAAAAATATCCTTTGAAATCAAATATTTTTCAGAACATTATTTTCGAATCCTTCAAAAGGAAAAAAATTACTTTGTTTTTTCATTTCAACATTTAATTTTTTTTTTTTTTTTTTTTTTTTTTTTTTGTAAAAAGAAAAAATACAATTTTAAATGTCCCTCCGGACATAGAAATAAGGAAGGAAAATATCAGATCTGAAAAAATTGTTCAATTTAGTTTATTTCTAATTTTTTTTATTTTTTATTTTTGCATTTGCTAATTTTTATTAACATAATTTTAGATTCAGTTTAAATCAAATATCGATAACAAGTTAGATTTCTCATCTGCCTCGCCCTTTCTTGATTTACGTTTATCGATGCTGCAGGGTTCAACGGCCCACACCAAAATCCACACACATCTACACCCGGTATTCTCACATATATCGATAGCGGTATATAGATTGAGAGAGAAAGAGAATATATCTTCCATATATATATATATATATATATATATATATGTAAGGGTATCTTCAAAAATAATATTTGTTAAATAAATCGTCTTGTTATGTCATTTTGAAAATTGTTATTTATAGTCCTTCCTCTATAATAAAGTTTTATTAGTTTTTTAATTGCAACTTTACTGGGAATAAAATTGTTATATATATATATATATATATATATATATATATATATATATATGATCCTAAGATTCAAAATGCATTTTTAAAATGACACATTTTTAATGGAGATTTTATTTTAGTTTTAGATTTAATTTAATAATTCCAATAAGCAAACTACTTTGCTGCAATTCAAAACGAATGAAAATTGATTGGAATAATTATCAGTAAAATTGACAAAATCTTCCATACTGGCAAATCTGTCAAAATATAATTCTCTTTATTATAAATTATTTAAAAAAATAAAGTAAACTTTTCTGATATGTTATTTGAGAAAATTAGCTGATTTATTTGAAGTAATCTGAATTGTAGCAATATTACTCTTAGATTAAAATATCGCAGAAAAGCATTTTTGTAACACGGATGTAGATGTTTTTATGAAGTGTTGTCGCATTTAACAACATCTGATGTTTCCGAAATTTATATAAGGAGATAATGGATATTTCAAGCGTTCTAATATTTTACTGAATCTTCGATACTTTGGTTTTATCGTCTTAAGAATATGCTTGTTGAGGAAAATAGATTTACTATAGTTATCTCTCTTATTCTCTGACAATGCAATGTCATAATTATCGAAATTTGAGCAAAAAAATAAGGATTTAAATTCTCTGAGGACTTGTCCTTATAACTAATATAAACATTATGTGCTACAAAAAATAGAATTTCTCGAAACTTCATAAAACTAAATAAGTGAGATGTAACAATGTAGCAGATTGAATAAAGAATATATATATATATATATATATATATATATATATATATATATATATATATATATACCAAGATTTTCTAAAAAAAACATTTTAAAAAAACTTCATTATTTTTTAATATGTTCTGAAAATTTCATTATGAAACAGTCATCTGATTTTTGCGAGACCATACGCACATACACAAAATATGCATGGAAAATGTAAAGAAATCGGAAAACAATATGTCGAATATGTTGAAATGCTAAGTGAATATGCGAGACAATCTGTATATTTCATGAACCTAGGACATTCTTCTTGCTTTGCACATCTCCGTATATATCACAGCTTGCCACAAACGTTTGCAACTTTACTTTCCTACGTAAAAGATATCTTTTTAATGCGTTAGGTCTTGTTTTATACTTATTTTATAAGTTGCCGTGTCTCTGAGAGAGTCGTGTTTGTATACAAAGATGTGTGTGTGTGTGTGTGTGTGTGTGTGTGTGTGTTGCTTGTTTGTTTGTTAGTCTGGAGTGTGTAAATATGTGTGCATGTACTCAAATTTATAACTATGATAGAACAAAATAATCTTGTAACAGAGTATGTCTCTCTCACTCTCGCACTGTCTGTCTCTCTATACATACATATATGTGTGTATGTGTGTGTGAGAGAGAGAGAGTACCTACCCTATACTTTATATATATATATATATATATATATATATATCAAAGTATAGGATAAGTATGGATAGAATATAAATTCCTACTCTATACTTTTATATATATATATATATATAAGTATAGGGTAGGTATGAATAGAATATAAATTCCGTGTATATATATATATATATATATATATATATATATATATAATGAGCAGTAACCTTTTTTTAAGCACGTTTCGTTGAAAACGACCGACAAGGAACATTTTATGATTTTTATTTAATTTTGACAGTATTTTAACATGTTTCCTGGTGATAAGGAATGTAAAGATGTTCTGTAATTATTTTCGAAGCGCTTTCAGCTACTTCTGTGATCATTCTCATAATATAACAGCCTTAAGACTGATCTGAAAAGTGGCTGAAAGCCCTTGTAAAAATAATTACGTAACATTTTTACATTCTTTATCTGCATCAAAAAGGAAACACGTTAAAATACTGGAAAAAAAATTAAATGAAAAAATAATAAAAATCTTCTTTGTCGATAGTTTTCAAGGATATCTATATATATATATATATTCTCTTACTTGATCATTATATATTGGGGTTTTGTTCTACGTATATTTTCTTAATTTTTCTCAAGCTTGACTTTTCTATTTTTCTGTAAACTGTGAAAGTAATTTTTTAAGTCACCCTTAACCCCCGATGCATTAATGAATCTGTCCACTATACTCTCCCATATTATAGATTGTCTCTAACCGGGTGTTAAGTTTTCGTTAGATAGGTGTGGTTAGAGACCATTCTAAAGTATTTTTTTTAATTACATTAACTATGAAAAGGTTACAAATGTTAGAAATATTAACCTAAAATCTATTAAGATTTATCAAATTTGGGAACAACTATCGTAAATATATTTAAAATCATAATACATAATTTGAAAAATAATATTTTTTTTTTATAAGCGTTTCACCCCGAGCAAGGCATGTCACTGCCACTACTGTGCAGAGGGCTACGTAGAGTGGAGAAAGGCTGATTAAATATAGGAAATGACAGAGGGTGGGTGATAGGCGGGTAAGGATACCGAGAATGAGGGTTGGGTAGATGAGAGTGTTCTGAGAATAGTTGGGAGTTAGTGTGATAGGAGGTGTCTATTGACCCTACATTTAAACACCTGGAGATTGTAACTGTCGGGAAAGCAGACTTGTGGAAAGGAGTTCCACAGGCGGGAAGCGCGAGAAAAGAAGCTGTTGGAGTAGAATTTACGGTTACATCTTATTTGTTTAACTGTAAAAGGGTGGGACCTAGTTGCTAATCTAGTATCTCGTGTAAATTCGTGCTTAGGCGGCACCAGTGATCTAAGCGCATCGGAGCAGAAGCCATGAAAGTACTTGTAGAAGAGGCACAGGGAAGCCACATCACGCCGGTGTGAGAGCGGCTGCAGCCGGTCTGCCAAGTCAGTATCAACCACGTTACAGATCCTCCTTTGTATTTTGTCAAGAAGCCCAAGGAGAGCAGCAGGGGCACCCGACCAGATATGGCAGCAATATTCAATACACGGGCGGATGGTAGATTTGTATATGTGCAGAATAGATTCAGGTGGGAAAAATTTCCGGGCCCTGCACATCTGCCCACTTTCATAGCAGCAGATTTGGCAATGGATTCAATATAGTCATTCCATTTGAGGTCCGCCGAGAGTGTAAGGCCAAGGAGGCGTAGTATTTTACTCTCTGGGAGGCTAGCCTGTCCCATGCTAATGGGAGGTAGATGCGATTGTCTATGGTGATTAGTTGATAACAGCTTTGTTTTGGAGGCATTGAAATTTACCAACCATTCCCTACCCCAGGTCACTACGGATTGGAGGTCCCCTTCAAGTACGGCAGCGAGGTTCACTTTGTCGTCCAGACCTGGTTTCTGATCGATGCGGGAGTAGATTGTTGTGTCGTCGGCATACATGCCAACTTGGGATCTAATGGTGTCGGGGAGATCATTAATGTAGATTAGAAAGAGCGTGGGACCTAGGATAGAACCTTGAGGGACGCCCGCGTTCGTCTGGTAGTTTTGGGAGGCATGCCCATTTAATACCACCTTCAATGTGCGGTTAGAGAGGAAAGACTGGATGAGGTCAAACAGATGTCCAGTTATCCCATAGCTCCGCAGTTTGCACAAGAGGCCAGCATGCCAGACCCTGTCGAATGCTTTGGAGATATCCAAGGCAACGGTTCGGGCTTCACCATTCTTGTCAAGTGCCTGGTATATGTACTCGGTAATGGTCGTTAAAATATCAGCAGTAGACCTGGTGAAGCGAAACCCATACTGTTTGTCAGAGAGAAACCCGTTGGCCATAAGATGCTGAATCACCTCGGCGTTGATAATGGCTTCGAAAACTTTGCCAAAGATTGGAAGGAGACTAATAGGACGGTAATTGGCGGGGTCTGAGGGTTCGCCAGAATTCTTAAATATAGGTACTACGCAGGAGGACTTCCAACAGGCAGGAAAGCAGGAAGCAGATAGGCAGAGGTTATAGAGTTTAGAGAGGACAGAGGAGAGTTCTGGGGCACTTTTCTTCAGTACTATGACTGGGATTCCGTCACCGCCGCTCGCTTTGTGTGGGTCAAGTTGCGCAATTATCTTGGCGACCAGCGAGGGTGTAATGTGGACGTTATTTAGTTGAGCCTTAGTTCTGGGTGGGAAGTCTGGTGTAGGTATTCCTAACGAGTCCAGTGTCGAATTGGTTGAGAATCTACGGGCAAAGCATTCAGCCTTGTCGGCTGGGGAGGTGAGAACTTCAAATTCATTGATTAGTGGGGGTATTGAAGTCTTGTTCCTGCTGAGCACGCTTTTGCAGAGACGCCAGTAATCTTTGGAGCCACAACACAACTTGACAGGTGAAGACGAGGTAATTTTAAAAAATTGTCATGACGTGTGAAGGGGCGATATTTAGGAACTGGCATAACACAAAATTACAAGACAAAATATATAGCCATAGCATCATAGAAAGAAACTCCTTGATAATGTCAAATGAAACTCGAAATTATTTAGTGGAGAATGTATATTTAAATCTTCACTGCAAACACGCAAAACAGTCCGAAATATAGAAATATGAATGCATAATGTTTTTTTTGTTTTTTTGTTTTTTTTTGTTTTGTTTTGTTTTTCGTTTTTTGTTGTTGTTTTTTTTTTTGTTTTTTTGTTTTTTTTTGTTTTTTTTTCTTGTAAATAAATACTTATTCTTGTATTCTTTCAGGGCATTTATCATATTTTGGATTCTGTCATTTTTATATTCACAAAGTCAATATATCCGTTTTAGGTTTCATATTTCCATCTGAGCCGCGTTGCTTCAGAACGTGGGCGACTATGGCTCTCCACAATTTATTGTTGGAGTAATTTTGTCTGTTTGCTATCTCTGTATGGTGGACAAAGAACTATTTCTAATTTTATAATATAGATTTCATGTCGCGATGTGACATTAGATTTCTGAACTTCATCAGATTTTCCATGTTTCGAATTGTTAGCCAGATTAATGAGGAAAGATTGCGTTAAAAATTTGACACTCACAGAATATACCGAAGGAAAAAGAGAGGGATGGTAAAATGAACGAATATTGTTCAGAACTAAAAACGATTAGAAGTTGTAGAGAGCCATCGTTTTCCTCAGTTCATCTTGCCTTCAATTTTTCCATTTTGTCATATTTTCTAAGCCTTCTTTCCTCATTATATGTCCTAGAAATGTCAACTGTCTCTTCCTGATGTTAAGTAAAATTGCTCTTTTTGTTTCCATGTTCTCCAAAACCCTTTTATTGCTCACATGTGCGATCCATGATATTCTCAGCCTCCTACTGCAGAACCACTTTGTTAATGTCTCAAGTCTCTTCTTCTTCTCTGAGGAGATGGTCTAGCATTCACTGCCATACAGAAAGTCTGGTGTTATATAAAAGTTCAGTACAGTTTTAATTGTTTCTAAAGACATTTTCCCGTTTCTTAATACTTTGCAGGCGGTCGGCCAAGTCGGTATCTATCACATTACAGATTCTTCGCTGTATTTTGTCAAGAACCCCGAGGAGAATAGAAGGGGCACTCGACCAGATGTGGCAGCAGTACTTAATGCACGGGCGGATGGTAGATTTATATAAGTGCAGGATAGATTCAGGCGGAAAGAATTTCCGGGCCCTGCACAGAGAGCCGACTTTCATAGCTGCGGATTTAGCAATGGATTCGACGTAGTCATTCCATTTGAGGTCCGCTGAGAGTGTCAGGCCAAGCAAGCGTAGTGTTTTACTCTCTGGGAGGCAAGCCTGTTCCATATGTGGCAAAGTAAATAATTATTTATAAGCCTACATTTACCCATTATTTATTTTTTTCTTCTTTAAGAATTTATTTTGGCTTTCCAAACTAATTGTTGCTAGTTTTTCCTCTATGCATAATTTAACATCTTTACTATACATATTGTTTACGGATTCTCTCTATGATTTCCCATTTGATTTTGGTGGTTCCATATGTATTTTAATTGGGTTGTATTTTTTGTGCATTTTTCTGTTCAGAATAACATTTTGCGGTTTTTATATCTTTCTTTAATTTTCATTTTTTTTCTGTAACACCTATATCAATTTTTCCTCTTTATTAATGGCATTTGCTACGGTAGCTTTTGTATTATGTTATTGGTTAAACATTTTTTTAAGAGGGCAGATTTCTTTGCTTTGGCAGTTACATTGAATGGCGTTATATATATATATATATATATATATATATATATATATATATATATATATCGCACAGAATATGTAATGCCGAAAATATACTAAGTACATGAAGATTGCGTTGAGCATGATACTCCAAGACTCCAAGTTGTGCTACCAGTGAACGGATAATGTGTATATTTATTGTTTGTACATATATATATATATATATATATATATATATATATATATATATATATAAAGAGAGAGAGAGTGTGAGTGAGAGAGACAGAGCGAGCGCATTGGATGCATTGCCGTCTAAATTACGCAAAAATGAAAATAACACTGAGATTTTATTTAAACAAGTATATTTAGCAGAATTACTTAAATATTATCTTGATTTGCTAAAAAGTAAATCTATTCAATAAAACCGCTATTGACTTCAACCACGGCTTCCAAACGATTTCGGAATCTCCTATTTATTTTCTGTACGTTCTCCTTCTTTAACTTAATGAATACTATCATAAGCTATACCTGCAATTCATCTTTGATGTTGCAAAGAATTTTCTTGGTCACTCGCTGAACTGCACCCCACGCATAATAACAATCAAGTAGATTGTCATCTAAGGAGTTAGGTAACCAAATGTAAGGGGTAATGAGGCCGCAGAATTAGTCTGACAGCGATGACCGCTTGTGTGACATAGTGTAGAGTCCTTTTGCAGTGTCCTTTTGCTAGACATAATGTCTTCCAGCAGCCACCATCTTGACCCAGGGCAGCACTTCCTCTTCAAGGATGTATGCCTCTGTGTTAAGTCTGAGGCCCTGTGAAAGAATGAATGGATAAATATTGTCGCCATCACTAGTGATCACTCCAAACATGATGTCGACTGGATATATCATCCAGTTGTTTCTGTATCCTCTGTACTGTCCTCTGATTGACACCCAAACATTCTGAAATGTTCGTATTGAAGCTTCTGGCATGATAGAATCAGTATTATTTCATTTATTTTATGTATTGGTAGACTTATGTTAGATTCATGAAAATATATCTGTAGAAAAATGAAGTAATGTTTTAAACGAGTGTTTATAGTTAGTATTAATGCTATAATTTTGTCTTGGAAATATTTTCCCCTTAAAGGGTTATGTTCTTTTTAAATTAGGCTGATATTCAAATTTATGAACAGAGCGTTGGAACATCTGTCTAGACGCAACTCTCTCTCTCTCTCTCTCTCTCTCTCTCTCTCTCTCTCGCTCTCTCTCTCGCTCTCTCTCTCTCTTGTGTTCGTAGAATCGCGTATGTAGATCACGTAATGGTTCCCTCACGTATACGTTTTTACACTGTAGACATTTTATCTGATAAATATCGTCATTTGAAATCGATATATTTTTCTTCTTCATTTTATCATTAACAGTTCCTTAAAATATGTTACCCTGAATGAAGAAGATAAATATATTCAGAAAACATTCAAACATCTCCACTATCTAGAAATCAAAGGAAACGATAAAAAAATAAGAAGAGAAGATAAGAAGAAAAGGAAAAAGAAGAATACAATGATAGACACAAAATATGTCTAGACGGGTTATGTCAATTAAGAATGAAAACCCGATATAATTGTAATAGATAACACTCCTCGTTTCGGCTTTCCAGTCAAATATAAAAAATGTAAATGCAATGTCAATCTTAATATTTTGCCTTCTTAATTACTGTTCTGACATTGCTCACCCTCATTTATAATTCTTTTCTTTTTCTCATTTTTTTTTCAAACTCAGTAACTCCTTTCTGCCTTAGTGGTTTTATGAGCGGGAACCGCGCAAGCAAAAACACCAGCGAGAATTCTCAGTGGTGTTCTCGCTAGCCTCTTTCTGGAATTCTTAGAATCCGGCCCAATTTAACACATCATAACAAACAGCTCTACTAAACTAGATCCATAGATAACACCTTCTTATTTTATCCCGATGATACTAACCTATTAAACATAAAACTCCCCATCGAATTCACGAACTAATTGAAAGGAAACAATTCTATACATTTCCACAACATTTTATTAATACGTAACAATGATAAATTAAATTTTAAAATTTACCAAAATACCACAAACAACCTAAACAATTTCTATTCCCACCACAACCAAATAAAATTTGAACTAATTATAAGATTTTACCTTAGAATTATTATGATATGTAATCCTGAATATAGCGGTTGTAATTTACTCGTCTGTGATTGGCTTATAAATAACTACTGTTATTGTATAAGACAATTTAACAATAGCAGTCGTTTTAACCTTTCACCTCAGAAGTAACTTTCACGTGTGTTTTGTTGATTGATTAATTTTTAGCCAATCACAGATTTTTCTTGTATAAACAAAGTGTCTCCCTCGCCTGCTCGTTTGATCCACTTTCTACACATAAATACACTTGTTTTCGCAAGCTTAATCAATAGACCACACAGGCTGCCTAAGACTACACCATATGTAAGTCTCTCTACTCATCCCTCGTCTAACGCACGCACAGTCACAGAACTTTGTCTTCTGTCTGACATTCCTGTCTAACGCACGCACAGTCACAGAACTTGGTCTTCTGTCTGACATTCCTGCCTAACGCACACACAAACACAGAACCTTATCTTTTGTCTGAAACATTTTTTATCAAGAACTTTTGACCTTTGATATTTGAACAAAATCTGTACCATTAGCAATTACATTCCAAATAATTGCATTTTTATTTGTTCTTACATGAAAATCTAAACAACTGTAACAAACCTTTTTTCAGCTCAAGAAAAAACTTCATACAACTTACTTTGTTCTATAACAAATAAAGGGGAACAACTCTTTCCTTTTTACTT
The DNA here is from genome assembly GCA_037127315.1 of Ascarosepion bandense. Lineage (NCBI taxonomy): Eukaryota > Metazoa > Mollusca > Cephalopoda > Sepiida > Sepiidae > Ascarosepion > Ascarosepion bandense. The sequence goes on along the minus strand of JBBBDQ010001527.1, from coordinate 2,377,661 downwards.
TACTTTGCTATATATGTACTGATATTACATGTATTGTTGCTTGTTGAATATATTTTAATTTATTGGTTACAAATTAGAGTTGTTGTTTTTATTATTTCTTGTTGGACGAATCGTAATATAAATCGTTAGAGGACTAAAAATCCTCTACACTGAATATCTAAATGAAAAAAAATGTACTGAGAAAACATTCAAACTTCTCTACTAACCACACCATTAATTTCTTTTTTTAAAAATTACACTAATTCCATTATCCTGCCTACCAACTATATTTCAACTAAGCTCGCAAACAATTTCACTATCCCTAACGCTTGGGTCGTTACCACCACCTTCAACACTATTAGTGATATAATCAGAAACTGAAGAATTCTGAAGAAATTCAAATTGATGCTTTCAGAACCTTCTAAGATTTGTTAACCAGATTTTATGAAATGTAATGCGTTTCATTTGGAAACTTCTTTTTTATTTAATTAAAATGAAGACAATAAACACAGACATTTTTACTCGTTAGATTTCTAATTGTTATCGCTTATAGAAAAGAAATAAACAATTATTTAGTCCTTTTATAATCTCTAACAACAGCGACTGCGAGGAACACCTGCTTTCGTTTTATCTTTCTTCAGTAATTATCTGTATCAATTACCAATGTCGATTGCTATCGGATTTATTGGTGAACGTACACATACGCGCACGCACACACACACACACACACACACACACACACATTAGTAGTTATGTGGCAAAGCAAATATTTATTTATAAGCCTACATTTACCCATTATTTAATTTTTCTTCTTTAAGAGTTTATTTTCGTTTTTCAAATTAATAGTGGCTAGTTTGCATGGTTTGCATTGTGTGTGTGTGTGTGTGTGTGTGTGTGTGTGTGTGTGTGTGTGTGTGTGTGTGTGTGTGTGTGATGACAAATCCGTAAAAACGGAGAGGATAATCAAAAAAATCTATCTCCGGCTGCTGATAAATCAGTCGAGTTTCGGTCCTGATTTGTGGCGAGCATTTAATCTTGCTGCACTGATGAGCTCTGATACAGCAAAACAGGCTTTCATGCAGATGATTTATTTATTTATTTAGAATATTAAATACATAAAAATAGTGAGTTCAGTCGATATTATCCAGAGCAATATGATATACAGAAAAGAAAGCCCAACACATAGTTAAACGGTTATAAATTTATTTCGGCAGTTGTACAAATAAAACTGCTTATCAGATCTGAAAAATCAAATAATTTAATTTAACTCAGAATATTAAAAAAAAATCTACGTTATCACAGAGAAGTAATATTGAGGTTAGGTGAAATGTATGAGGATTATACAGTTTAGCATTGAAGCTACGACTATACAGGAAATGTTACAAAAATTAAACAACACATACACCAACCTACACATGTATAAATAAATCTTAAAAGAAAAACAATATGATATACAAGAACAATACAACTCAATAGTTTTTCTCTGTACGAACCAAGATTTTTTTTAATATTCAAAGTTAAATTAAACTATTTGATTTTTTTCGGGTCTGATGAAGCAAATTATATTTTACAACTGTCGAAATAAATTCTGGATTTATAACCGTTTGATTGTTCTGACTTTTTTCTTTTCTATATATATTTTTGCCGTATGTGACACTTCAGTTCGGCTAGTGACTTGCATAGAAGACCACTTATTATACAGCACCGAGGATCTCGGGACATAACTACAGGGATATTTGTTGACGCTTTTCGCCGAAATTAATTTATTTGAAATAAAATATCTATAAACTGAAAAATATTACACATAGAAATACGTTATCTAAACTTATTTATTAATGGAACTTTGTCTGTCTGTCTGTCTGTGTGTGTGTGTGTGTGTGTGTGTGTGTGTGTGTGTGTGTCCGTTACCTATAGACTCCGAAACGGCTGAACCGATTTTCTTGAAAATTTACACAGTTGTACTATAAGCGTCTGCGAATGTTCTTAGCTAGGTATTGTGTCGAGGTACCCCCGATAAATATCGAAAATCGATAATCGAAAAAATCGGGTTATAGAAGGAGTGGTCCAATTTTAATCAAATTTGATATACTCATAGACAAAGACATAAGAAACGATATTTAGAAGTTTCAAGGTTGCAGGTCTTACAATAGTGCAAAAAATCGCTAATATATATATATATATATATACGTCGGGCTATACTGCTAGTTTTTCATAAATGAAGATAATTTTTTCATCTAAAGTATATTGTTATAGTATGAGATGTGGAAATGATGGACATTAAACGTTTTCTTTTGATTGTTTGATATGTTTGTTGTGACGTCTTTTTAAAATGTTTAATATGCTTCAGTTTATATATTTACTAGCAGTATAGCCCGACGTTGCTCGGGTGTAATGAAGGCTTTAAAACTAATCCATGGTCCTGGAGCTCAGACTCACACACGTGATCAAATCTCAAGTAAGCATCTACTCAGATGGCACCACAATTTACTCCCGCATCAGTAAGCAAACATAACCTCGCTGCTGATCATGAGAAGGATCAACACTCAGAAGTAGACTGGAGTAAGAAGTGGCTTCTAAATTTAAATGCTTTTAAAACAAAACTGCTATCTGTCAACCAGCACAGGCAACCTCTCCTTCCCCCCCATAAACATTGACCAAGCGAGTCTGCCTGAAAGCAATATACTGCGCCTCCTCTACCTCATCCTATCTTTCCATTCTCAAGTGGAATCATTACATTGAGTCAATAGCTAAATCCACTGCGAGGATGGTTGGGTCACTGTGTCACGCAGGAAGTCTTTTTCCGCCTGAATCCATCTTGCACATATACAAATCCACCATCCATCTGAGCATAGAATACTGCTGTCATATATGGTCAGGCTCCCCTGCTGTTCATCTCATTGTTCTAGATAGGCTCCAAAGAAGAATTTGTAATGTGATAGGTCCCGATTTGGCAGCTCGACTCCAGCCACTTTCTCACCGGCGGGATATGGCTTCCTTCTGTCTATTCTACAAATATTTTCATGGCTTCTACTCCGACGAACTTAAGTCACTGGAGCCCACGTAACAAGAATTTACTCGTGCAACCAGACTGGCAACAAGGTCCCACCCATTTCCAGTTAGATCAGCCAAATGCAGTCGATAATTCTACTCTACAGCTTATTTTCTCACACTTCTCGCCTGTGGAACTCCCTTCCATATTCTTGCTTTCCTGACGGCTACAACCTCCAGAAATGTAAATGCAATGTCAATACCCATCTCTTATCCACTTGATTCCAGTTCTTTTTCTACCCTGTATATCTTGTTCTTTTCCTTTCTCTCTACCTTCGCAACTGTTTTCACATCTGTGTTCCCATCCTTATCTTGCCCTTTCTCTGACACACCCTATAACTGGTTCGTCTTTCTCTTTACTCTTCTCCTATCTAAACTTTTACTCTTATGTAGCCCCCTGCGCATCAGTGTCGGTACCTCCTTGCTTGGGGGTGAAACGATTTAAAAAATTATTGCTGAAAGTGTATACCAAGCTTCAGATAAGAGTGGTGAAGTTCGGTCAGTGGCTTTGAATATCTCAAAAGCATTTGACAAGGTTTGGCATGACACTTTCTTGACGAGCTGGAATGTTATCGTATTTCTGGAAGAATCTTTTGACTCATTCAGTCTCTTTTATCAAATCGCGAAATGAAAGTTGTCTTGAATTGCAACCTTTTTAGATTTTTTTTGTATAAATTCAGGTGTTTCACCAAGGCCTTATCTTTAGACAAACTTTGTTTCTAATTTTTATAAATGATTTTCCTGATCTTATCAGCTTTCAACTCTGTATTTCTGCTGATGACACAGGACTTACTATTAAGACTCCTGTCTTAATAGTAATCTTGATCAGCACGATAAAGTGAAATTGGCAGATGACCTAAAAATTACCTATAATTTGTTGTTAAAGAGGGCAAAGAGTGACTTATTAATTTTAGGATTTCTCTTTTAACCATTTGATCGAACACTTTTTATCTTCCATCAATATGGTTGATGCTAATCTTTGGGAAAGTGATTAACTGTGCCATGATAAATTAACGTTTTCAACTGACAAAAGAAAAAGAGTATATAGATTCAATTGCTAAATTTGTATTTCATAAAGCTTGTTCACTATGTCATGCTAGACAATTCTTCTCACCAAAATCTATCTTACATATTTATAAGTCTACCATCCACCCTTGCTTTGATTATTACTGCTACATCTGGTCTTGTGCTCCTGCTATATATTTAGAGATTCTTGATAAAATCCTTAAAAGAATCTGCAATGACCTAGTATCTCGGTTTCAGACCCTTTCCCACCAAGGTAGCGTAGCTTCCCATGTTTCTTTTCTATAAACACATTTATTGTAATTTTTCTGATGAACTTTCCTCTAAGGTAACTAGTTTTTATTAATTTAAACGCAGTACTAAATTAGCAGATAGGTCTCATCATTTTACAGTTAGAATGACGAAAAGTAACCATAAGTTCTATGATGGTAGTTTCTTCTATTGCATTTTTTGTTAGTGAAAAACTCTTCCGGATTCTTGCTTCTCAGTCAAATTTGATCTTCAAAAATTTAGATGCGATGTCAATCGTTATCATTTGTCTGCATAATTTTCATTCTTTTGTTGTCCTCTCTCCTTAATACTAATTTTTCTCATATTCTTTAATACCCAGTAACTTTTTCGCCTTGCTTGATGTGAAAAAAAAACACTCTTCTTCAATTTTTCTTGCTCTTTAATAAAGTTTCTTTTTTTTTCTTATTCTTGCACACTCATTAACATTTCGTGTCTTAGTGACTTTATTACCTCTCAGGGGAGATACGATTAAAAAGAAAAATAATGAATGTGTCTGTATCTCAATCAGAAAGCAAAGAATAAACGTATTACTATGTCGTGAGTTCGATTCTCATTGGTTACTCCTCTAGTCTGACCTTTTGCTGCCTCGAGGTGGAAATCTATTGAGCTGGGTCATTGCGCCCAAGTTCTAGGGCGTAGGAAAAGAGGAAAGTGCAGTTGAGAACTGCGAAGCGCTACGGGCGGTTTCTGAGTTTTAGTGTTTGCGTCGAAAAGGAGCCATACCCTTACTGAACACAGCGAAATGTTTCTTTGACCTTTATGAGTCTACAATTATCATCCATTATGGGATGATATAGTGTTTCTGATTTGCGAAACAATGGACGTTTCGGGGCAAGCATTTCAATTGCCCATAATTATAAAGGACAATATATATATATATATATATATATATATATATGTGTGTGTGTGTGTGTGTGTGTGTGTTGAGATTTTATATATATTGATATGAATGTATACAATCATCTACATATAAAATATACATTACATACATATATGCATAGATAAGTATGTTTATAGAGTTGCATGTGTGCATGCACACAAAACATATATCTTGCATGAGTGTACTTAATCATAAATTTGTTTTGTACATTATACATCTATATTTATGCACATACATATTCGCATGCACTCACACATACACACAATATATATATATATATATATATATATAGTTTATCAAGGCAGTAGATAATTCTTTATATATATTGTTAAATTTAACCGACAATGTTGGGCAATTTTTGTCTATACTTTCATCAGAAATTAAAGCCAAAATACAATGTTTAGAACGGCTCATGATTAAACATAATAGACGTTCATTGTCTGTTATATTTAACAATATGTTTTTAGAATATATATATATATATATAATGTACAAAACTAACCTCTAAATTTATTTGGATGCATGTATATGAACACACCCACACACGCATTTACAAGCACACACATATATTTAGCTATGACAAGTGAGAACATCATAACGGTATCCTCAGGAAACTTCCAAGTCGGCACGAACCTGCTTAGTTGAATTGACAAAATCTTTGGGCTTATAAACACTTGATCTCTATCCTGATATTGATCACTTAACTATATAAACCTGCTTGCCAAAATACATTTTGTCAGTATGAGCCACTGACAAAAACAACGGCCTTGCCACTGAATATTATCACAACTTAACAATATATATATATATATCGTGAGAACGAGAGAAAGAGTGAGTGAGAGAATTAATATAAAAAAATTGTCACTTAACAGATCGACGTCATTTACTTCATGTCGACTTCGAAGTTTCGTGAACATATAATAAGAATACGCTAACTCCTCAGTTCTTGCCCAGTTTTTCTACTGATATTTTTCAATATTTCTGTGTTTATATACTGTTGTGGAACTGGTATTATTTCATATTGTTGTTTATAACTCTGTGTATTGTTTATGTGTGTGAGTGTTTTTGCTTAATAAATGTAATATTATGTGGTTGTCTTCTTTCTCCTCTTTCTCATTTTTTTTTTTTTTTTTTTTGCTATTATCTCCTGGTTTTCCACTCATTGACCGCCTGGCTTTGAGGGTGAAGGTTGAATGGCGCAATATCTATCTCTCTCTCTCTCTCTCTCTCTCTCTCTCTCTCTCTCTCTCTCTCTCTCTGTGTGTGTGTGTGTGTGTGTGTGTGTGCATGCACGTAACCAAACGGTCAATACTATACAAAATATATATATTAAAAATTATAGTTTAGAACATGTACAAATTACAATCTACTACAATTTTGTTTCGACATTGAAAGAACAATATCTGATCAGGTAAATATACATAGCTCTATTTATATATTGAGCACTGTTTAAAATTACATTTTTGAATGTTGTTAATATTTTCTTCGTTCCTTATTCAATTATATATAAGCAGTAGGTATCTATATCCTAGACACTCTTAGTAAATCCTAAACAGGTAGGCCTATACCGAGATGATGGACTTTTTTCTCCCGAATAGTACAATGAAAATCCAGAAGAAAATCATTAAACCTCAGTATGCTAGGATTTAAAATAGAAACTGTTTCCAACTTAAAGATTGTGAATTACCTAGACATTACTCTCAACCTCGATAATAATTCCTTCAAACTGTACCATGAGGACAATGAAATCCCTAGCTATATCAAAATGAATTCCAACTACCATTATAAAACAAATACCTAGGACGGTTAATGTTAGAATTAGCTGATTATCCCCTAGTCTTAGAATCTTTAAGAATAACAAAAAAACTAAATGTAAGGTCCTTCAGATTAGCGGATATAGAGATAAATTAACTTATTTAACTCGGATTAGTTAATCTGAATCGCAAAACGATAAAGGTAAGCATAGGAAAGGGAAAATTATATGGTTTAGCTTCCGTTTTGTAGACTATCAACTATTAAGTAAGATCTTTCTTCAATTAATAAGTAAACATTTTCATGAAGATAACCCCCCGAGTAAAATATTCAATAGGAAAACAATCAAGATTAGTTATACGTGTACTAATAATATGTATAACATTATTAGCTTCCACAATAATCAAATCTTGAAGAAGTGTAGTGAATCCAATATAGAAAATAGGACTATACCCTCTGTAATTGTAGATCTAAAGATAACTGTCCGGTTCAGGGCAAATGTCAGTCAGTTAAGTGCCATACGTGATACACGCTTGGGCGATCATGTCTCGAAAGAGACATGACTGACTGGGCAGAAAATTATCCCGCAGTAGGTTGCCATTGCTTTCTGCGGTAGACTGGTTGCCGACCAAGGCTATAGAACCCAATCTGTCCTGCTATTTAACTCATAACTGGAAGGAAGAGATGGATTAATACCTTTCCCAAGGGTATTTGCGCGTAAGTGAATACAATGGATTCAACTGGAATTCGAACTCGGCTCCCCAGTTTCTCGTTCCGAGCCGATATCCTCTGTACCACAACGCACATATGTGATCTACCCTAAGGAAAATAAAGAAAAATATAATGTTTATATCGAAATTTCGGTGGGAATTTGGAAGCAACGGCTTTATGCACACAGGCACTCCTTCACTAACCCTAATTTAAGATATCAAACAGCCCTTTCCCAAAAATACTGTTTTGTTTTGGTTGGAATTTTCTATTCATCTATTTTTCATACATTTTTGAAGATGGAATTTGTACTATTTCATTTATTTTTGTATATTAGGTAGACGAAAGTTAGATTCATGAAGAAGGGATCTGTAGAAAGATTGTGAAGTAATGCAATATTTTAAGCGAGTGTTTCAAAATATTTTCTTCTTAAAGGGTTATTTTTTAATTAGGCTGTCATTAAGGAAAATCAAAGTTATAACCCACGTCATTTCGATGTAAAATGAGAGAGTTAGAACGACTGTTTAGACACAATCTTTCTCGTGTTCGTGATGCAGGTTTTTAGGTTACGTGATGTCTCCCCCAGGTACACGTTTTGGCACTGTAGATATTTTGTCTGATAAATTCCCGCGTTTTAAATAGAGTTTAGTGTATTTTTCTTCTGTAAATAGTTTTGGGGGCATGGTAATGATCCTAGTGTCGTTGTTTTCTTCTATGTGCCGTGTCTTTTCAAATCTTAAGTGACCATGGTCTTCCTTATCTCCATATCCTTTGCAGTTCTTAATACCCTTTCCCTTTTATCCCACTGAATCCTGTCTTCACCATCCATCTGCAGAAGTTCATCACGTCTGTCATGCATTGCTTTCCCTTGTTTCTTTACCAATCTATTCATCCCATGAGCATCAGGTTTTCCATAAACGCCTTCCAGAACGCCTTCTTCATTCAGTCAGTCAGTTAAGTGCCATACGTGATACACTCTTGGGTGATCATGTCTCCAAAGAAGACACGGCTGACTGGGCAGAAGATTATCCCGCAGTAGGTTGCCATTGCTTTCTAAGGTAGACTGGTTGCCGACCAAGGCTATAGAACCCAATCTGTCCTGTTATTTAAACCATAATTAGAAGGAATAGACGGATTAATACTTTTCCCAAGGATATATGCGCGTAAATGAATGCAATGAATTCAGCTGGAATTCGAACTCGGCTCCCCGATTCCTCGTTCCGAGCCGATATCCACTGCACCACAAATATGTCCCAAATACGTCAGCTGTCTCCTCCTGATGGTAAGTATCAGTTTTTTTTGTCTATTCTCTCCAAAACCTCGTCGTTGCTTCAGTGTTTCGTCAATGTAATCCTAATCATCTTTCTGAAGAACAACATTTAGGTTGTTTCCTTCATCTTTGATGAGATTGTTCAGCATTAGCTCCCATATTGAAGAACAGACATCACATAACAATCCAGTATTCTTTTCTTTGTGATAAGTGAAATTATCCTGTATCATAATACTCTACTCAGTTCTTGAATGGATCCTTGGCCATGCAAATACGCCTTCGGATCTCCGTATTGCATTTTGCATCCTCTACTAGAACACTTCCTAAGTATTTAAATGGCATGCATCCAGCTTTCTTGTTGTTGATATATAGTCCTTTCTTTCCGCTTTCTTTAATTACTTCCTGTAAGAGGTTTTGTAGTTTGTTTCTTGTACCTGCTATCAGCTCTGTATCATCTGCGTATCTTATATTTGTTCACTAATGTAATAATATTGGCAGGACTTCTAGAGGTCTCAGAAAGGTCTCGCTGTATAAATGGAATATCCTTGTATTACACCATTTTCTATTTTTGTGTATCTGCTGAACTCGTTTTCTTTCGCTATGCAGGCAGTTTGCTACCTATAGAGGTTCTTGATTACTCTATGTCGAGACTGCCAAGCATCTCTGTCAGGTCATCGTGTCATACTTTGTCGAATGCGTTTGCGTAGTCGATGAAACAAAACAAAGGTACACATCCTTCAGCATTTTTATTGCTCTTTCTGGTAATACTTTAAGCATAAATACCGCTTTTCTTGTTCCAATGTCCTTGACGAGATTTCAATGTTCTTGTCCTTTTTCCGCTCTTATTCTGCTGAGCACTATGTTCATCAGAATTCGAAAGATGAGTTTTGTTACGTGACTCATTAAGCTGATCGTTTGGTAGAGTTCATATTCATTTGCACCTGGCTTCTCAGACATTGCTATGAAAATCAATCTGCTTAGGTCGTCCAGTATTTTGCCACTGTTGTAGATTTCAATTATAAGTTCTGTGATTTTGTCTACATCGAAATCGTATAAAGCGGACAACATCTTTTGACAGTCCATGCTATAAGTTGAATTTTCTGTTTGGTGCGAACATTCGCAGGATAACAGTCCGGTAACACCTGTTTCTCATGCCGTTCCTTCCCGGGCGAGAAACCAGCTCCGAAGACTTGTGTCACCTTTACGCCCTTGATGCTAACAGAGGCCGGATGACGGTCATGTTGCACATATTGGTCCATGTCACGAGTGGAATTAATTCCTTTGGACTTAACCCCTTTCACGCTGCTAGGTTTTATATATTTGTAAATTCCATGATTTTCCTTAGGAGTAATAGTGGAGTGGTTTCCCCTTTCCTTCTCCACGGTTATTTTTCGAGATACCGCCTCTCGTTACCTGGCCGTTGATTTCTTAGGAGTTCTTCCGCCCTTTCTGTAGGTCTTGTTTTTCGTCCTACCGGGTTGTTAACATTCCTCTTCGTTCATGAATACTTGCAGTAGGGTAGCCAGTTTGGTCGCCCACAGCTATTTTGTTGTGACATCACATATACATAAGAAAATAATTAAAGCTTGCATACCTACCTGTGTCTTCGAGATGTGTGGGGGATTGCATTAATGTCGCTTACTGTAGTGGATGATGTATTTGTAAAACGTTGCTAAGAAGAGAATATAGTTATTAAGTTACAACTTAGTATAAGCCCAAACAGATATTATTAGACATAGGGTTCAGCTTCCAAATTTCGAATTTACGAAGTGGAATTTACATTAAAATTTTTAATGAGAATTGAATAACAGAAAGTGCCTTTAAAAGGAATATATATATATATATATATATATATATATATATATATATATATATATATAAAATTATATATATATATATATATAAAATTTTCCTTTAACAAGAGGGAAAGACGCAGAGAAGAGAGAAATGTACAAAGAAAGAGGTGGGAGGGAGACCGCCCACTGACCGAGAGATTATCACCAGAGCTTCAAAGAACAAAGAATAAAGACCAAGCTTCGGCACCTGTTGTTAAAATAGCTGAAATTGAATATTTAAGACTTGCTGAAAATGCAACTGACTCATACAAGTATAATTCAAAATTTGGGCTCACGGGCTCCTCCTAAAATAAAATACACCTTTATAGACTTCAGTGAAAACACTTGCACAGAATGCTGAGTGCAACGTACAATTTGGGAACTTTACTGAGTAAGTTAAACTTACATCAAATCCGATTTTCTTTGTCAGTCAGTATTCTCGAAAGTTGAACTGCAAAATATGTCTATATAATCAATATATATATATATATAGTGCAGTGTATTAATAAATATATGAGAGGGGTGTACATATGTATAGTATTATTATTCGGGTGTTAATAAAAAAGTGGTCAATGTATGAACAGAGCTGAATTATATGTATATATTCATAAATATACATATTATCCTACGTCGAAGTTTCATGCGTTATGCAATCATCAGGTGCATATTTCAAACTGACAGTTTTTTAAAGACGTAGGATAATATGCATATTTATTAAATTAGATATATTAAATTCACACTCCACCCACGTCTATTGAACAGGTGAAGAGGCTCATACCTTGTTCCCTGTTTAGGATGTGGTTTCCGGCTTTCTCTTTTCCAATCAATGTAGCCCCCTGCACATCAGTGGCGTTACCGCCTTGCTCGGGGTGATATGATTAAAAAATAATAATCATAAAAAATGAATAATAAAATTATCTGTCAAAGTTACAGTGCATTTCTTGCATATTTCAATTATAATACGCGAAAGATTATTTGTGTGTATGAAAGGATTTTATTAAAAATAAGTAGACACATTGTTTGCAATTTATTTAATCTGACATATATATATATATATATATATATATATATATATATATATATATAATTTTAGGAATGGCTAATTTGAGGGGATGATTATGAAATTTGCGTAACGTTTGTTGGAATTAAGCATTTTGTTGTTGTTGTTGTTGTTATTTTGGCATAGTGGATTTGTAAGTTCGTCTTTAGCGTTGAAAATGAAATGTTGTGGGTACTGTTATGTTATCTTTATGATTATTTCAGATTTTATTCTCTGGTTGTGGAGGGAATTAAAATTGAGTAGGTCTTTTTAGTTTGTGGTTTTTCAGTAAACTATAAAATTTAATTTATCATTGTTGTGCATTAATAAGATCTCGAGAAAAGGGAGAGAGCTGTTTATTTCAAATTCGTGTGTGAATTCGATGATGAATTTATGTTTAACAGGTTAGTATCATCCGCATAAATAAAACGTCATTTATGTATGTCAGGTAAGTAGAGTTGTTAAGTATAATGAGTTTGAATCGGCCAGATTCTAAAAATTCCAGAAATAGACAAGCGAAAACACCACTGATAATTCTCGCTTGTCTTCTCGCTTGTGCAGTTCTCGTTAATAAAGCCATTAAAGCGGAATGGGGTTACTGAAATTGAAAAAAAATATGAGAAAAATAAAAGCATTATAAAAGAAAGAGAATATCAGAACAGTAATTAAGAAGACAAGAAAAACGATTGACACTGCATTTACATTTTTGACGATCAAAGCTGACTGGAAAGCAAGAGGCCGGAAGAGAATTTCAAAAAGCGTGAATTGTAACCAATTACAATGATGATGGATTTTGACAGATATTTTGTGTCTATCATTTCATCATCATCATCATCATCATCATCATCATCATTATTATTATTATTATTATTATTATTTCATTTGATTTCGACTGGATACAAATTTCCTTCCAGATCCCAGTCAGAGACCTAAGATCAGAAACCGCTTCAGAATATTTTCCACTGATCATTTTTTGCAAAGAAATAAATAAAAAAATCCACACATTTTACATAGACTTCGTATTGCGTGAGCTGTACATCGAATACAATTTTTGGGATTTCTTTGAGGCATAGGCTGCCAAAAATATTTTCAGTGAGCCTATTGGAACATTTTCCAATTAATCCGGGATTTCCAAATATAACTGGAATTCTTGATGTCCTTATGTGACACATTTTTGTGATTTATACTTCAAGATCATGTACTTAGATAGTTTTGTGAAGATCTACAAAAATACATTACAATCTTCAGGGACTGGCATATAAATGAGAAAGCACATTCTGTTCTTTTATTTGATCACAATGTCTGGGTGATTAGTTTGATTGTTCATGTCTGTGTCTTTTGTAAAGATTTATTATTATTATTATTATTATTATTATTATTATTATTATTATTATTATTATACAAGCGTAGACCAAAATTATATTAATCTTTTTAAAAACTTTCATAACAAAGCTTATTTCAGTATCCATCTAAAGACTTGCTAAGACTACACTAGACTATTAACATTATAATCATATTACACTCGATACAACTGCACTTTTTCTGATGTTATAATCGCATTATTCATGTCTTGAACTAAGTTCAATCGTCAGGCATTATTTGAACTAAGCCTCGACGTCGCTGTAACTGATCGAAACATTCGTGAATTGGAATAATAAAAAATATACATCCTTACCGCTTTAAAATAGTTCAATCTGAAAGAGAAAAGTGAGGTTTTCTACAGAGATTGTAATCAGAACATCATACAAATCTAGAACTAACATGAGTGTAAATTAGGTACCTCCACTCATTTTCGTTACTTAAATGTCAGATTTAATTTTTCAAAATAAAAGCGTTTCTTTAATTTTAATTGAAAGATACGTGATTAAACTTATTATTTCCTGTTTGCAAAATACTCTGGCGTATTTCTGACAGAAATTGTATTGATCGGAATCTAACATTTTTCAATTTTCATCAATTTTTAGCCATTTTTGAGCGATCGACACATGTAAACAAAAGTTAATTCTCCATTTTAAAAATCTTGCAAAATAATATAGATCTGTCACACTAATATTTGGAATATTAGCCAATTTAAAGTTAAATTAATCTTATTGCTATGTGATGTCAGTTTTTCAATACGGCAGTGAATGCTGGACAATATCATCGAAGATGAGAAAAAAACTTGAAGCAGCGGAAATGTGGTTCTACAGAAGGATGCTGTGGATATCATGGACCGAGCATGTGAGCAACGATGAGGTGTTTGACAGAATGGCAACGAAAAAAAATTAATAGTGAGCATCAGGAAGAGACAACTGAAGTTTCTGGGACATTCAATGAGGAAGAAGAGCTTAGAGAACCTGATACTAGCAGGCCAGATAGAAGGAAAAAGAGACAGAGGAAGGCAGCGGATAATTTATTTGAAGGGCCTGATCAGGTGGATGACGGAACGGGGGTTGCGAGGTGTAACAACAGAAAACATACTAAAAGCCACCAGGGATAGGGAGACATGGAAAGCGATGATCGCCTACGTCCTGAAAGAATAGGGCAGATAGAAAACGATTACTGAACACACACAACTGTCAAGAAATTTTAAAAGAGGCCACTTCAGTTCAGGTCATAAAACTTTGGATTCTGACGTTTCATGAGTTGTTTTCACCACCCCACACAACACGGTCAAGCATTGTACTCAGACCCGCGTGCTGCGAGTAGGCGTCATGGGCCTCTTTTGATGTCTGATACAGATGCTTTTATATACGAGACATTATCTAAGGAAGGCTCAATACTTCTTCCAAACCATTAGGTGAATAACCAATTTTTCTACAATTTTGCCAATTCTTACTGCGGTAGACTGGTTGCCAACCAAATATAGAACCCATTCTGTTCTACTATTTACCCATAGCTCAGGGAAAAGAAATGGATTCATACTTTTCCGAAGGGTATTAACACGTAAGCGAATGTAATGAATTCGACTGAAATTCGAACTCGGCTCTCTGATTCCTCAATCCGAGCTGATATCCATTAATTCAAGTAATCTCATAGTTCAAAAATTATCCAGATAAATTTTCGAATTAAGGTTTGAATTAAAGTTTACCAACTTAGAGATCCACCCTCGGCTGTCATATTTACCTATGTCTATAATACAGAGAAATCTAAGTAGACATTAATATTACGTTCAATTTGCCTTAGGGTTGAACATGTACTAGAACAATCAAGTTAAATATACACAAATTGGAATGTATCTTAAACGCACATCTATCTTATAGATCAATAAATACTACTGATTTAAGGACAATTGTGTAGGGTGGGTAGCCAAATCATTTCACTTATTCACGAAATTATAATCATGACCTTTACTGATGGACAATTCAAAATTAGGTTTTTCTATATGGCTACAGTTTTCGTCATTTTTTTAATCACATCATCCATAGTTAATGATGTTATTTTTTTTATTTTAGTTCAAAAATATAAATTGTTTTTTTTTTCTTGTACAAGCTTATTGACAGCGAACGTTTTGAGAAAACATATGTTTATTCCAGACTATCAATTAAGTTACTGAAAAAAACATTTCTTGAGACAGAAAAACATATTCTCAGGTGAGTTTAATGCGTACAACAATCATTCCCTGCTATTTATGCCCTGTAACTCAGTTTTGTCAGTCTCATATTTGAGACGAGATAGACACTGCCAGAAAAATTGTCTGTCTCATATTACTTTGAGACGAGATAGACACTGCCAAAAAAATTGTCTGTCTCATATTACTTTGAGACGAGATAGACACTGCCAGAAAAATTGTCTTTCTCATATTACTTTGAGACGAGATAGACACTGCCAGAAAAATTGTCTGTCTCATATTACTTTGGGACGAGATAGACACTGCCAGAAAAATTGTCTGTCTCATATTACTTTGGGACGAGATAGACACTGCCAGAAAAATTGTCTGTCTCATATTACTTTGAGACGAGATAGACACTGCCAGAAAAATTGTCTGTCTCATATTACTTTGAGACGAGATAGAGACTGCCAGAAAAATTGTCTGTCTCATATTACTTTGAGACGAGATAGAGACTGCCAGAAAAATTGTCTGTCTCATATTACTTTGAGACGAGATAGACACTGCCAGAAAAATTGTCTGTCTCATATTACTTTGAGACGAGATAGACACTGCCAGAAAAATTGTCTGTCTCATATTACTTTGAGACGAGATAGACACTGCCAGAAAAATTGTGTCTCATATTACTTTGAGACGAGATAGACACTGCCAGAAAAATTGTCTGTCTCATATTACTTTGAGACGAGATTAGACACTGCCAGAAAAATTGTTTGCTTACAAACTCACACTCATCAAAGATTCTAATCTTCTGCTAATCACTCCATTCTTATTTGTCTCATGATATTTAAAGAAGATACGAGCACCCGCTTTTCCCATAGAGTTATAATGACCGATATGGTGTGGTACTTCAGTCTTTTTATCGATCATAAATATGTAGCCTAGCATTACCTGCCTATTTAATGAGTAGTTGAGCATAGCCATGTAATTTCTCTTGCACTAGGAATGCAATGAACACTCAGTGTAAAGACCTTTTTCAATTCTTGATGCAAATGTCCATCTTATCGGAATTCTTTAGACCACATAATCATTTGGTTTGGTTTGGTTTATTTTGTTTTACTATATATCAAATTTGATGCCTACAATATTTTTACAATAGATTCGTATGAATGGAATATATATTCTTTTTATGAAATCGGCTTGTAGATTGGGTTTCATTAAACATTTTTTGTGAAAGTTATTTTTTTTATTCGAGAGTCAAATGTATTACTGGTATTTCTATGAAAGTCGGCTCCCTGTGCAGGGCCCGGAAATTTTTCCCACCTGAATCTATTCTGCACATATACAAATCTACCATCCGCCCGTGTATTGAATATTGCTGCCATATCTGGTCGGGTGCCCCTGCTGCTCTCCTTGGGCTTCTTGACAAAATACAAAGGAGGATCTGTAACGTGGTTGATACTGACTTGGCAGACCGGCTGCAGCCGCTCTCTCACCGGCGTGATGTGGCTTCCCTGTGCCTCTTCTACAAGTACTTTCATGGCTACTGCTCCGATGAGCTTAGATCACTGGTGCCGCCTAAGCACGAATTTACACGAGATACTAGATTAGCAACTAGGTCCCACCCTTTTACAGTTAAACAAATAAGATGTAACCGTAAATTCTACTCCAACAGCTTCTTTTCTTGCGCTTCCCGCCTGTGGAACTCCTTTCCACAAGTCTGCTTTCCCGACAGTTACAATCTCCAGGTGTTTAAATGTAGGGTCAATAGACACCTCCTATCACACTAACTCCCAACTATTCTCAGAACACTCTCATCTACCCAACCCTCATTCTCGGCATCCTTACCCGCCTATCACCGACCCTCTGACATTTCCTATATTTAATCATCCTTTCTCCACTCTACGTAGCCCCCTGCACAGTAGTGGCAGTGACATGCCTTGCTCGGGGTGAAACGCTTATAAAAAAAAAAATTTATTTTTGTCAAAGACGTTTTGCTGGTAATACTATTTTTCTTCAAATATGGTAATATTCTTCTTCAAAATGGTAACATTTTTCTTCAAAAACGGTAATATTTTTCTTCAAAAATGTATTACTTGTACTTTTACTATAAAATCTATTTTTATGCTTTCATAGTGTTTTGATACAGTTTCTAGGGTAACTATTTGCCCATACCTGGGACTCTAACAGGTGCTACCCTCCACTGGGTCAAGGTGGACCTGGAAACAAAAGCAATTAAGAGGCAGTTACATGCTCCTCAAAACCTTCCAAACAGAGGCCTTAATGCTTGATGCAGTTTAATATTATACCTAGGACCCGGATGTCGTTTATCGTCTTATTCAAAACGCCTCATTTGGGTTACCACTCTGCAGAGTTGCAATCTGTGTATTCAGAAGCCCTAGTCGACAGGACGCGACACATTAATTTATGGTTTTATCTAAACATTCAATAACTAAAAAATAATCAATTTTACTCTTTTTATTGATTTCAAAGTATTTATTTTTAATATTTTTGTTTATATTTTATTGGTCTAAATTGGGTTGAATATGCGGTTTTTTTAATACACCAGAATTAGGCACGAGACTGTGATTTAAAGAATTCTACGTTGTTTAACTTTTTTTTTACTGCAACTTTTAACCTGTACAAGACTCGGGTGCCACTGGGGATAGAGGGTTACATTAAGAGGAAATTTACACAGTGAGGATAGGAAGACAACAATTAACCCTAGACTTGAACTGGTTAAGATTTTAGTGTGCGGGGAAACATCCTCTTGCAAATCGGCACCACAGAGCAGTAGTTCGCGGGCAGAAGCTATTTACTATGTGTCATGGTGAGTCCTAGACGTGAAGGTTAGAACTGACGGAACCAAGTAATGTAGTTCTTTAGAATACTTTTCATGGATGTAGTGATAGAGCAGTGAGAGGCTTGTAACATCCCACCTGTGAGAGAAAAGTTGGAGAGTGGAAAATAATTTGTTACCCAGAAGGACTTTGAGACACGTTAGAACACTGTCGAGACTGGAAAGTATGGACTACGCAGATCCCACTCAAATATGAAGACAGTGCCCTATTTTCGACCTGATCTGGTTTTTGTAAAGGTAGAAGGTAACACAAGTCAGGTAATTACTGAAGCCGACCATTACGAGTTTCACTTGAGGTCAGATGTGAGTTGAAGGCCTAATCAACACTCTAGTCACGGAGCCTCCCCGAAGAGCTATCCGTTCATTATGAATTGCAGTTTTGTATTGGATATGAAAATCTACATTCATGCCTTGTTGCCTAGGTTACAGCTTTCAAATGTTGCACTACTATAAAAAGCCCTGTGCATCATATCACATGTAGGTTTTATTAAACAATTACTACAAAATTTACATTCATTTTAACCAGAGTTGCCTGATTTGGCTATATCTTAAAACTTAGTGCTACAAATTGATGAACTGACCGTTTTCACAATAGTAGTTTAAGTTAACCAAAAATATTCTGACGGAAAGTGACAACTCAAACCCGCCAACTCATCACCACTGAGACAAATCAGGACTGAGACAACTCAGGACTGAGACAACTCAGCACTAGAAAAAAATATTATAACTGGATAAAACTAATTTATCAATGATTAAAACCTTAATTAATTAATACTTTTTAGTATTTTCAATAAAATAAATCGTAAAGAAATTTATTTTTTAATAAAGTAAAACCAGAATTAAGTGAATTAATTGCCTTGACAAAAGAAGAATACTCCATATGAAAAAGAAATACTTGTTAAATAAAAACAAATAGCTTTTTACATAGGTTTACTCAGTGAATACTCCATATGAAAAAGAAATACTTGTTAAATAAAAACAAATAGCTTTTTACATAGGTTTACTCAGTGAATACTCCATATGAAAAAGAAATACTTGTTAAATAAAAACAAATAGCTTTTTACATAGGTTTACTCAGTGAATACTCCATATGAAAAAGAAATACTTGTTAAATAAAAACAAATAGCTTTTTACATAGGTTTACTCAGTGAACCTATTCATAAATAAACGGAAGAAAAAACATCCGATGTAGCAAGATCTTGTAAAGTAGCCTGTGGAATATGGTTCGTGTCGTCTTTTTCTGTTATATTTTAGAGTAAGCGAAATAAAGTAAGTATTTATGGCTAAGAATGGATGACGAGGGGGATTTTTTTCCAAAGAAATGCTTTTTATGTGAATTGTGAACAAGTGATCTGTTCTCTACTGTCAGCTTAATGTAATTTCACAATCATCGTGCACGGAGACTTTTTTTTGTGGGAGAGGGTGAAGGGTGTATAACTTTCTAAAAGTTTGTGTTGTTATTAAAAGCCTTATTATATTTGGAGTTTTTAAATATAACTATTTTTTACTTGCATATTTACACGTCAATAACATTTTTTAGAATAACAATGAGTTCAGATTTTGTATTTTTGTATTTTTTTTTTTGACGTGTGAATATTTCAAAAATATTTTTAAAAACAAAAAGTTCATATTTTGTATTATTGGAGCATTTCTTTCGTTTCTGTTTATTTTTATTTTATTTATCTATTTATTTTGTTTCTTTTTTGGCGTGTGTATATTTCAATCACATTTTTTAGAACAACAATGAGTTCATATTTTGGATTTTTGAAATATTTGTTTTGTTTTTTGCAGATAAAGTCTTACTATTTAAGCTATAGCTAGGGAGGATATGGATTACATACTTAAGATTTATACCCAAGGTTATTTGCGTGTAAGTGAACATAACGAATCAAACCAGAATTCGAACTCACATCTCCGACTATTCATTCCGAACCGCTTTTCATTATACCATCACGCGAGTAATTAGGAAATTGTAAGGGGAATAAGATTTACAAATACCTTGTTGCTAACAATCATGAGACGGTTGAAATGACTGCATAAGGATACAAGGATGCTTGGTGAATTTAAAACTCAAAAGTATATTCACTGCAAAAAAAACAAAAAACGGCAGAGACAAAATATAACCCACTCAATAAGTAAGTTAAGTTTAAGAAGAGAGAGGAATGGCAAAGTTACTTAGAATAACAAAGTACCGGGATTTATGAAGAGCCATAATATCCCAAATGCTTTGAAAAGACATGGTGAATAAAAGAAGCACATCATTGACAAGTTGGCAGTTTATCGTTTTTTCACAGTGAAAATTTGGCAAAAAAATGATGAAGGTACATAGGCTCGTCTAACCTCGTAAGAGCACTGAGATAAAACTACATTGCGTGGGTTAAGATTTTGTTGGGCAAAACGAAAATGAAGTTAAAAATGGGGTTGGTTCAGTTGAATAGGGTAACTTTATTATCAAGACGGTATCCATAGAAAGTCGTTCTGTCTTCAGTTTCTAGAGTTTGGGATTAGTTTCTTCTTCTTCTTCTTCTTCTTCTTCTTCTTCTTCTTCTTCTTCTTCTTCTTGTGTCCCTTCAGGACGTAGGCTCTTAATAGTTAATTGTCGCTCTTAATAGTTTTCCTCTTGGTATTTCTCCCAAACCCTGCCCCGGCATTCATTTGGTCAAACCCATCAAATATGTCTCGCACTGTTTTCCCTCTCTTTCCTTCAACCCGTCCTGTGAGTATTAGATTCTCCAAACCCTCCTTCCTCGTTACATGTCCCAAAAATCTCAGCTGTCTCTTCCTGGTGCTAAGTATAAGTTTTCTTCTCGTTTGCATCCTTTCAAATTACCTGTAATAACAAATCAACCTGTAGTTAAATTCCTTTGTACGCAGATTTTCTTATTGAGTAATTACCTGAATATGCTGTTAAGTAACGATTATTTGCGATGAAAAGTGAATTGGTATACCGGGTTCAAGTTTTGACCGGTCCTGTTTCATTCAATTCCTTCTTTCTTTGTTTTTACTAAGATTCATCCAGTACAAAGCTCTACAGGACAACACTCTAAGTAGAACGTTAATGAATGTTTTATATAAACAGAAGGAAACGAAGATCATGACGATAAGAAAGATAAAATATGATAGATTGTAGTGTCCAGGGAAGTATCCACGCTCCACGCGAGAGTTTTGTACAGGAAAATGCTTAGTAGAATTTTTTTTCTTTTTTTCTTTTTTTGTATTGGAATATGGAGAAAATCTAGGTGGTTCGGCTCCGAAAGAGGCTGCATAATAGAAAATGTTATCCCCTGCAAGGCCGCATAGACGATGTTGAACACGACCAAGGCTAGAAAATGAAGTTTGGGAAGTTCTAGATCCGACAGAGCTTCAGGACATCATTTTTGGCTCTACTCTGACTCTGGTAAAAATAAACCATGGTAGCACGAGTCATGTACTTTTTAATGAGCCGACCATTTTTCCTTCATCAATTTTCCACTTTATTTCTTATGGATCAAATATTAAAGCATCTGGTTTCTTTTGCTGTGTAGGAGAATCAGTCTAAAGTAAAACAACATTAATAAATCAACCTTTAAGTAAATTCCCTTGCAAGCATCTTTTTGGGGTACTTTCCTGAATGTACCGAAACTCGTTCATTCAATTCCTATGGGTTAAATAGCAAGATAACTGGGTTCTGTTGTCGTATAAAGTAACAAGTCTAGGAAAAGGACAACTCAATTAAAAACCTAATGAGGATTGGGCTCCCTCGGTTCATCTCGCCCTACGTTGTGCTACTTTGATCACTTCAGTCTTAACCTGTTCTCCTCATATACCCATAAACCGTGCCTCTTACTCTCTAAACACTGTCTTGAGTGGCTCTTAAGCCTTGTGGAAAGTAAACTTTGTTATAAGAAATGTGCTGCTACGGCTGCTGTGCATATGATGTTGCTATAATGAATTGCAGGATTTGTGATCGTGAATTGCTTCACAAAATATTCTCATCGGTGCCTATTAATCCATGTAACTGTAAAATCTCTATTAACCACGAATCAAGAATGTTGAAACTTTTCCAAATGTCACTAATATGTAACATATCACAGACATTTTTTTCGCTATTGCCCCAAACTACATGCGTGCATTGGTTATAGTTCTAACGCGAGGTGTCAAATACGCGGGTAACATACACCAAGTGCACACTGGATTAAAGATAGATGGGCAAAGGGTGGGGACAAGTAGATGGACTGTAGGTTTCACGAGGTGACAGCAGCATCTTCTATAAGACGTTGATCTTTTCTTCGACAAAGCTGGCCTCAAAGAACCGACATCAACGCTGATTACTTTCGCGACTAACTGAAATAAAGCAGTCGTCATAAATAAGTCCATAAATTACGTTCTTCAATGAAAACTGAGTTTTATTCATCGATCGACTTTCTTTCTTTCTTTCTTTCTTTTCTGTCTTTTCTTCATTTTCCGCCATTACAGTTTTTGACCATTTTCAATTCAAACGTCTTTCCTGTTTTGTTTCTTTCTTTCCTGATCTATTCTTTCTGTTTTAAAATTATTTCTTTGTTTATTTCTTTCTTTCCACATTATAGCTCATTTCTTTTCTCCTGTGTCTTTCTTTTTATTTCTTTTCTTCCGATTTACCCTCTTTTTCACATCCATATTTTCGTCTGTTTTCTTCATTGTCTTTCTTTATCTATTTACTTTTTTGTTCTTTCTTGTTCTTTGCATCCTTCTTTTTTTGTGAATCTTCACAGTTTCATTCATTTTCTTTTCTTTCTTCTCTTTATTTTTTCTCATAATTCTTTGTCTTAAATCTCTTTACATTCATTTTACTGATTTTTTTCTTCCTTAGCCTCTCTCTCTCTCTCTCTCTCTCTCTCTCTCTCTCTGTTCTTAGCTCTCTTCATTTTCCCATTGTTAATTCTTAATTATTTTTTCTGTTTTCCTTCTTGTCTTCTGTTATCGTTTTTTCTCTTCTTTCTTTTTCTTTGTCATTATTTTAAATGTCTTCATATTTTCCATTATTGGAATAGACACGGAAGCATTTGAAAGGCTAAGCATAGTACAGTGAAATAGGAAATTTTCGTTGGAAAAAAAAATGAAGAGTACTAAATTGCTATGCGATATCTGTCCTCCCGTTTGGCAGTGAGAGATGGACGGTCTCCTCAAAGATGAAGAAGAGACCCAAAGCATCAGAAATGGGATTCTACAGAAGGATGCTGGGTATGCTGTTGACCGAACATGTGAGTAATGCAAAGTTTTAGAGAATGTGAAAACAAAAAGCAACCTAATACTTACCATCAGGAAGACATAGTTGATGTTTCTAGGGCATTTAATGAGGAAGACGGGCTTACAAAATATGATACTCATGGGATAGATAAAGAGCAAGAGGGCTAGAGGAAGATAACGCACTTAATGAGCTTCAGTAAATGGATGGCGGAACAAAGATTATGAGAAATGACAGAAAAACAAAGCTTATTAAGACCTACAGGGGAAAGCCATGATCATCTACATCTAGATAGAACACGTTACACAAAAAATTATTATTATGATGATGATTATTATTCAGATCGACTCTTTTTAATGTTTTGGCCTGGTGATGATGAAAATATATCAGCTCCTACCCGCAGTATGATTGGTCCTTAATATTATATTTTCCATGTGAGCTAAGAAAAATAAAAAGATTGAAAAATAAAGACCAGCGGTGTTAACTATAACAATGCCAACAAGACTATCCTCATTGTCTTTGTTCTGTCAGCAACTCACACAAGCTCTTTAAGTAAGTTATTTACGGTTTCCTTTGTTTCCCTTACATTTAGTATGTTTTGTGATTGTCAGTTTCTCTAAGCCATCCTTTCTCAATATTTGTCACAGAAATGTCAACTGTCGTTTTTCGATACTAAGCACAAAATTTCTTCGTGCTTACTTTCACAATTTTCTCTCATGATTTACAAAAGTCAGATCAGACCAAAAAATGAAATATTGTTGCCACATCTAATCTTGAGAGACCCAATTCTCGCATTCTAGTTTTCAGCTTTTCGGGTGAACTACATTTCTTGGTTTCACCATTACAGCCAGAAAACGCTAGGCCACTTCAATTGAATCGACTCATCCACAATTTCTTCGTATTTGATGAGTGAGGAGGAAATTTCATTCGTCTTTTCTCTCGGAACTATTTTCAACGGACTCTCGAGAGGATAATTCTCTGAACGTTACAACCTTAACAGAAGGTTAATCGTTATCTATCCTACATATCCTCATAATATGCAACTCTAGTTCCATCCCTGTATGCCCTTACACCGACTTCATTTTTAACCTCCTAGCTTGAGTAGCACTTAGGCTTTTATGGGGACCCCATAGCTAATACGTTCTATCAGTTGTATTCTTAGCATTCATTGCTAAAATATTTCTTTTCTATCTCTTCATTATCTGAAGAGTTTGTTTAGCTTTCACTATCGTTTATATATTACATATCTAGGGCATATAATGAAAAAGAAGGGCGTAGAAAGTTTGACACTGACAAGACATGTGAAACCTCTTTAAAAATTTGAAGAAAAATGCAAAAAATTAAACTTCTATCGCTAAAAACCCATTTTTGTGCAAAATGTAAGCTCCGATTTCGATTTCCACATTCATATATATTGAGCAATGAGCAATGTTATTGGTAAAAGCACTGAGATCTTTGGAATTTCATACGGCTTTATTTATCGTCTGCTCCGAAATTTGTATTATCTCTCCAGAAAATGATCAACAATAAAAATAGATATTTAAAAATTGATAAAAATATTTATTAAGCGCTAAAGTCTGAATTTAATAAAATCTAACTTTTAGATTTCTGGAAACTAAATGTTTCTTATAAATATTTATGATGTTAAGTTAATTATTAATTTTTTTCAGTAAACCTTTGACCAGAATCGGATGTTCGTTGTTGTGGACACTATATATTCTTAAAACGTTTCGCATGTTTATTCAAGCTTACTTTATTTTAAAATCTTAACGATGTTAAATTAAGCCCATCTAGAATAGGCACCTCCACTAAATCGCAAAAAAACTGCATAGTTATTTTAAAATGAATGTTTTTAAATGAAAAGGTTTTCTTGAAACTTTCATTTTAGTTTTAATTGAAAGTTAAATGATTAAATTTCCAGTAAGTAAAATACTCTCTGGTTTATTTCACACAGAAATTATATTGATTGGAATATAAAAACTCTTTTTGAATTTTGCCGCCATTCTTTAGCGATCGATACATTTGTAAACAAAGTTAATTCTCGGTTTTAAAAATCTTGCAAAAATAAAATATACATCTGTGATACATTATTTTGGAAAATTAGCAAATTTCATGTTAGATTAAGCTGATTTACACAAGAATTACTTATTTATATCGTGAAATTTAGATTAAAACTACTTCTTAATCACAAATTTGAACTTTTTGACCTGTCGGCATCGTAAATCCAGAACTTGTTGACAGGTTCTTGCTTAAAAATAAAAGTGTATGGCTTAAAAATAAGTGACAAAATTGTACAAAATTTTTTTCAGGTAAGGGAGAAAACTCTGACCTTTTAATTTGCACATAGAAATTACCATACAAAAAAAATTCAAATGCATACAAAAAAGTTTAAATTATTTTTAAAATATAGGTGGAGAACGAATTTTGTTAAACTTTACAATTTTCGATAGGCAATATAATGATCAATTCTTAACTAAAAATATCTAACCGCGACAGTTCTTTAAAGATTTCAAAAATATTTTTAAAACTTTATAAATTATTATAATAACAAAAAAACGAAAACAGTTCTTTTAAATTTTCATTAGTTATTGAAATTTTTTTTCAGATTATAATGTCCTTAATTTTTATTATTTATTCAAGGAATTAAAACTTTCTCAAATTAAATAATATCAGAGTTTCATTGCATTTTTATTTTACTCTTCGGTGCAGATTTTCCGATAGAGAAAAAAATTTAAAATAAAAAAAAATAGATGATTTATATTCCCCAATGAGTCCTGCGTTAAGTAACAAAATTTTAGACCGCAACACTGAAATTTATTAAGATTTCCTAGATTTATGTAAGTAAGCGTTTTTGTTTCTCTTCCCTTCCTCGTTGCTCAAATGTTCTTTCCATGTTATTCTCAGCACCCTTCTGAAAAAAGTACATCTATCGATTAAAGTCATCTGTGAGAAGTTTGTCGAGCATTCAGGATTAAAGATTATTTTCTAAAATAAAACAGGTGCCTACAGTGTGTTTAATTATCGCCTTATGGCTAGTGTAAGATTAAGATTGGTCTAGTCAGAAATTAACAATTAAAGACGCTTGTTTCTTTTATTTCACAGGATATGACATTTTGACAAATTTACCTTTTGTAAGCTTCTGGATGTCTTAACTACTCTTAAATAAATCCATTTACCAAAGCTGTCTAACGCTGAGTTGGAAGTAAATCGATTCAGACAGAAGTGTCAACAAAAAGAAACGTTGCGTTAAAGAAAAACTTATAATGAAAATCTCTACAAAGAGACCGGAAGAAATGAATGCATGTCTGGTTTGTGGGAAACTTGAAGACGCATTAGATAAACAAAAGCGACATTCGGTGTCCCTTTTAGTTGGACATGCCTAATTACGTTCTAGTCAAAGGATGTGACAGATGCAAATAAGCGGCAACGGCCGGCCGAACAGAGTTTCTTGTAATTATCTGAGCGTGCCGAGAAGGTAGTTGAATGTGACCTAACGCCTCTTCGTGTTAAAAGTAAGGAAGCGAAATTAGTTGGTTAGAAAGTTCGTGGATACACACACACATACACACGGACACATAGATATACGCACGCACACACACACACACACACACACATATATATATATATATATATATATATATATATATATATCACATAATTATGCACATACAGAGAGAATCGCACTTTTATAAGAAGCAAAACGTAGAAAAAACAAACGCCTGCACACACACACGCACACGCACGCACACACACGTATATAAACATATAATATCGCCCATTGATTGCTGATGTTAATAAAATAGTGCTCATTGTTGAATAACAGAACTATAAATTATATATTAATAATAAATATACATTTTTCTTGCTGGGAGCACAAATCTGACTTTCATGCGCAACACAATCGTCAGGTGCTGATTGAAAACAAGTTGTTACATAATTTAATCTTTTTATATATACCAAACTAAATTAATAGCGGAGTCGTCAATATTATCTAAAGGGCTTGTTTAAAGATTTATCTTAAAATAAGTCTAAATAAATTTTTAAAAAATTAAAACAATAATATAAACACACACACACACACACATATGTGTGTGTGTGTATTATGAAGAGCGAGTGAGATAGATAGATAGATAGATAGATAGATAGATAGATAGATAGATAGATAGAAAAGAAACATATTTCTTAATGTTTAGATTTAGAAACTTTTAATGTAGATATTTTTTACAGTATAGTTAATTCTGTACAAGACACGAGGGCACTCATTGTAGAAGATTGCGGTAATTTATATTGATAGGAGGTTGACTATATATTCAGAACAAGATTGCAGAAATCGGAGGATCATCGGTTTGTTCAATAGGGCTGTGGTTCGCAGAAATAATTCGTTTGAGTGGAACTTACTTCTCGAACTACTACGTAAGTGGTATGGCGGGTCCTAGAACTGAAGGTCAGACCTAGTGTAACCAGGGGATGAAGTTTGTCGGGGCACTTTCTTTGGTAGTAGCGACAGGGTAGTCGCCACATCACGCTCCTGAGAGAGAGTTTAGAGTATGGAAAATAATTCTTCTAAAACAAAGCTACGGAGACACTTCTGAACTCTATCAAAACTGAAAGGCGGGGATTTGGCAGCTCTCACTCAAATATGGCAACAGTACTCCGTTTTCGACAAGATCTGACTCTCATAAAGGTAGGAGATAGCATATAGAGGACCCAGGTATTTACTGGAGTGGTATCAGGAAATCGATCATCTTACCTGCATATTTGGCCAAAGATTGTATATAAGAACTCCAATTGAGATTCTGTGTGAGTCTGAGGAACAATATTCTCTCAAGGCACGTAGGCTTCTAAGGGGACATCCGTTCACCGTGTTTGGCGGTGATGTATTATTATTATTATTATTATTATCATAATTTTATTTCTGCAATGGTCACACAATCTACAAACAAGATCTGCTACAAGACCAAAGGCAGGTTGTGGCATGTTGTTATGGCTAAATTTCATTTGTTTTTCTATCTCCTATAAAATCACTTTTATTGCGTAGACAAAGTTCTCCTTAGTGTGTCGGCTCTATTTATCAAGACTATTTTTTGTATGTCACTTAAGCTTGGGTTTCAAGAGATTCTTTCAATGTGCTGTTTTGTTCCTTCTTTTCACCATTCCAAGTGCACTTACTACCATTGTTATTATTCCTGTTTTCAATTTCCACATTATTTTCTATTTCAATTTCCATGTTTTATACTTGATAGTTTTTCAAATTCCTTGGTTGCTACCTTATAATCTGCTGGACAAACCATACCAGTTTATTATTATTATTATTATTATTATTATTATTATTATTATTATTATGTCATTTTTCATCATATTTTGATTTCTGCTATGATCGCACTACCAACCAAGTCTGCGGGAAGACCTAAGGCAGATCGTGGCGTGTTGTTATGGCTCCATTTAATGTTTTTTCTATCTCCCCTATCATCCCTAGCGTTACATAGACAAAGTTCTCCTTAGTGTGTGGGCTGTACTTAATAAGACAACTTTTTGTATATCTCTTAAGCTGGGGTTTCCATGGATTCTTTCAATGTATTGTTTTGTTCCATTGTTATCATTCCAAGTGCACCCACTATCACTGGCACAACTCTTGTTTTCAATTTCCACATTTGTTTTATTTCAATTTCCAGGTCTTTATATTTTGACAGTTTTTCAAATTCCTTGGTTACTATGTTACAATCCGCTGGACAAGCCATATCAATTAATAGACAAGTGTTTTCTTTCTGGCTTTTAACAATAATGTTTGGCCTATTTGCTTCAATTTTTCTGTCTGTGTAGATGGTGTAATCCGATAGAATGGTGACATCTTCTATTTCTGTAACCAGTGCTGGGTGATGTTCATACCAGTGTTTGTTTACAGATTTTCCATAGTGTTTGTACATTGTCCACTGTAAATATTACCCCACTCTATCGTGGCGATTTTTATATTCATTTGGGGAAAGTACAGAACAGCTTAAGATTAGATGGTCTATTGTTTCTTAGTGTTTATCACAGACCTGCATTTTGGATCTATATTATTATGTATAATATTTGCCTGAAAGTTTCTAGTAAAAAGACTTTGGTCTTGCGCTGCAAGAATAAAGCTTTCAGTCTCAGACTTTAATCCAGATGCACGTAACCATCGATGAGTATTAACTTATCAACATTGGATTTATTGGCGCGTTCTGGATATTGGCCATGCAGAAGTTTGTCTTGCAAGCGTTGTTTCAGCTGTTCAAGAGCTTTATTTTTGGCTTTTATTTTCATATTTTTTGCCGCAGTAGTTGGTTCTTGGCTTCTGTTTTGCTTTTCTACAGAATCTACTAACTGTAAATCTTGTTTGTATTTACTGCCTTCTTTTATTATTGAATATTTTTTCTCTCTTTCTTCATGTTGCCTAATTGTATCATCCAGTCCTTTGTTGTTTCTATGTACGTTAGTAAGCCAATAGTTGTTGCCTTGTATGACAATTCTAGCTGAATAAAACCTCTTTCACCTGAATAAAACCTCTTTCATCTTTACGGGGTATGTTAGATGGTCTACATCAGCCTTTGGATGATGAATCTTATACTTAGAAAGAAGCTTTCTTATTTTAGAATCCATTCGCCTGATGTCATTTAGAGTCCAGTTTAAGATGTTAAAACTATATTGGACAACTCGGATTGC
Source organism: Ascarosepion bandense (assembly GCA_037127315.1). Classification (NCBI taxonomy): domain Eukaryota; kingdom Metazoa; phylum Mollusca; class Cephalopoda; order Sepiida; family Sepiidae; genus Ascarosepion; species Ascarosepion bandense. The sequence continues at coordinate 2,347,557 of JBBBDQ010001527.1, read as the reverse complement.
AAGGCTATTAATGGCCATAATTCTGTTCTGAGAATTCAATTCAGTTTTTAATATCAGTTGTAGCCTTCTATAGTACTCTTTACGCACTATTTCTTTCATTTTTTTATGGTGAATTTTTTCACTCTTACTTACACCTAGGTATTTATAAGCTTCTTCTGGCTTTGATACTTTTATTATTATTATTATTATTATTATTATTATTATTATTATTATTATTATTATTATTATTTCCTTTGATTTCTGGTTTATACTCTTTTCTTTCCGGGTCCCAACCAGAGATCTAAGGTAAGAAATGGCTTCATGACATTTTTACACAGCATTTTTGGAAAAAAGATCATACAAACACAAAAGCAAAAAAAAAGCAAACAGATTAAGCTCTTACACTTTTATATAGCATAAATCCCTTCGTAATACATGAGCTGTACTTGTGAGTACAATTTTTTGTATTTGTTTAAAGCTTGGGTTACCAATGATCTTTTCAATGAGTCTATCGGAATCTTTCAAATGAGACCGAAGGCTCCAACTACAACTGGAATTGTTGATGTTATCACGTGCCTCATTTTTGAGATTTCGATTTCAAGGTCCTTGTACTTTGATAGTTTCATGAAGATCTTTAAAGCTACATTACATTCTGCAGTGACTGTTATGTTGATAAGAAGGTATATTCTGATTTTTTTGTTTGTTTTTAATGCTAGTTGACTGTTATTATAATTATTATTATTAGGAGGGGGAGGAGGAGGTCAATGTGCGACGCCAATGTAATAATAGATGTCCCTGATTCACGTGGTAAAAAATAACAGTCAAAAGTTATTATGGGATTTCTCAGTTCAGACAGGTAATTGAAGTATGAAAATCTGGACTTATTTCTGTAGGTAAGGAGAGTAGTAAGTGTCAAATTATTGACTTTGTTGTCCCATATGATGTCTTGAGTAAAAACTGCAAAGATTGAAAATTACCAGAATCTGAATCTAGCTAGGGAGCTGAAGAAGCTATGGAACGCGAATGTCTAACTAATATCTGCAGTAATGGGCCCGCTTGAAAAGTCACCTATAAACTTGAAAAGGTTCTAGGTAAAATTGAAATTGAGAAAAATATTGTAGAGTGCCAAAAAGCTGCCATCATTTACTATGCGAGGAATTTTCGAAAAGGTTTTGAGTTAGCACCATATCTAAAAAGTTTGAGTTCTTGTTGACGCCATATCTAAAAGTAATACTTGTCTCTGGTTACAGAAGACATCTACACGACAGTAGTATCATGGTACATTCAATATAAAATAGTAATCTTAATAATAAAGAGCCTGATGCTACAGAAGGCATTTATTTCATGCCTTCTGATCTTAACTGATTGAAGGTGTTAACATAAACATGTTTTGTCATTGTGAATTATTATGGGGTACAATAAGTATTCACTTCAGTACCACAAATTTGCTTGGCAGTTGCCACTTTTTAACCAGTTGGTCATGTTACATAAGGATTGAGTCACCGTAAATTTTTATTCTTAAGTGGGGTTAATGGGGTGTATAATGGTCAGGTGTTTGGGTTGTTGTGAAGTTTGAAGAAAGAAACAGTTAAGGCCATTTGGAAATACCTTGATTTTTTGGAATAACTTTAATCAAAGACTCATCTAAGAAGACTGGGTTACCTAATACGAAAGTATTCCTACCTGGGTCCCACCTACAAGATTATGCATTGTTTGTTATAAGAACCTGTCACCATATCACTCACTATGAGGAAAATGCCTGGTATACATTTATCACACTAGATTTCATGATGATTTCATGTTGGATTTTATGTATTTGTATCAAGCACTTTGTTGGCATGCTGCTATTCAACTCACTTCAACTCTTCAACTTACTACTGATAATAATAGGCTTACGTTGAAATGCCGATCCCCATACAATCAGCAAAAGTTAATCAGCATCATGGTTGATCAGTACCTAGATGGGTGACTGCTTGGAAATATCAGATGCTGTAAGCTTGGATGTGCAATGGTGCAATGGATAATGACTCGGGATTGTTAATCAGTGAGCCGAGTATCGATTTCAGTTGGATTCACTTACGGGCAAATACCCTTAGGAAAGGTATGGATTCATCACTTCTCCTCCAGCAATGGGTTAACTAGTATCGTTAAATCACTATTATCTACCTACACAAAAGAAAAACAAAAAAATAAGATCTAAAAATATTTTTGGGTGTATATAACCTGCAAGTGCTTATTAAGCCGTAGAAAACGAATCAATAAATCAATAATATTAATAATTGTGATCACCCTGATATTACATTTGTTTACAAGAGCAGCCATGAATGAATCCTGATAAGCGTTATGGCAATTTCACATGAGAACATTGTGAAGGTAGAGCGGGCAAAAATAGTGTGAAGATAAGACAGCTGGATATTTTTATTTTTGTGGTTGGCGCACTCTAAACTATCTCCAGAAACCTTTCTACCTGGGGATGCCTGGCTTTATTAGGAGTGCGCAGATGGCAGATCCCTATCTATGATGCGTAAGCTTCACTAGTACATCTAAATTTTTAAGGTAATATTAATATAAAATACAA
>JBBBDQ010001527.1:2282500-2340000 GCA_037127315.1 Ascarosepion bandense | reverse complement strand
AGCATATATATATATATATATATATATATATATATATATATATATATATATATATCTTGCTGACTTGTGATAATGTTTACCACCAATTTTTTTTATTTCTTCAGTAATTTAATAATACGAGGTATTTTGTTAAGTAAGTTTTTATCGTGAAATGATCAATAAAGATAGAGCGTTAAAAGAATCATATATATATATTAATTAAATAATTATGTCTATTTTATTTTAACCCATTCGTAGTCAGGAGTAATTGCTAAAGTGATTAAAAGAGCCAGAAAACCGGTGCATTTATTTATTATTATGCCATTGTTCATCATTTTTTATTTCTGCTATGCTCGCACTACCAACCAAGTCTGCAGGAAGACCTAAGGCAAGTCATGGCTCGTTGTTATGGCTCCATCTCATGTTTTTCTATCTTCCCCATCATCCCTAGCGTTACATAGACAAAGTTCTCCTTAGTGTGTGGGCTGTACTTAAGAAGACAATTCTTTCTATATCTCTTAAGCTGGGATTTCCAGGGATTCTTTCAATGTGTTGTTTTCTTCCTCTTTTTATCATTCCAAGTGCACCTACTATCACTGGCACAACTCTTGTTTTCAATTTCCGCATTTTTTCTATTTCAATTTGCAGGTCTTTATATTTTGACAGTTTTTCAAATTCCTTGATTGCTATGTTACAATCCGCTGGACAAGCCATATCAATTAATAGACAAGTTTTTTCTTTCTGGCTGTTAACGATAATGTCTGGTCTATTTGCTTCAATTTTTCTGTCTGTGTAGATGGTGTACTCCCATAGAATGGTGACATCTTCTGTTTCTGTAACCGGTGCTGGGTGATGTTCATATCAGTGTTTGTTTACATATTTTCCATAGTGTTTGCACATTGTCCACTGTAAATATTGCCCCACTCTATCGTGGCGATTTTTATATTCATTTGGGGCAAGTACAGAACAGCTTAAGATTAGATGGTCTATTGTTTCTTAGTGTTTATTACAGACCTGCATTTTGGATCTATATTATTATGTATAATATTTGCCTGAAAGTTTCTAGTAAAATACTTTGGTCTTGCGCTGCAAGAATAAAGCCTTCAGTTTCAGACTTTAATCCAGATGCACGTAACCATCGATGAGTATTAACTTTCTCAACAATTGATTTATTGGCACATTCTGGATATTGGCCATGCAAAGGTTTGTCTTGCCAGCGATGTTTCATCTGTTCAAGAGCTTTATCGTTGGCTTTCATTTTCATATTTATTATTATTATTATTATTATTATTATTATTATTATTATTATTATTATTATTATTATCATAGCTTTAAGTAAGTTTAGACTTTGCAACTGTAATGATGTCTATAGATTATATGCCAAGAAAAGAAGTCGGCTTCCAGAACGAGAAAGCTTACAAAATGATAAGTCCGAAATAATTGCAGGGTGTATACGCCTTAAAAAATATATTTTGGGCTCCTACAAACCTGGGTTAATGTGTTTAAAATATTATTTCGCTTGTTTTGACTAACTCCTCTCTTATTTTCAATGTCGTGTTATACGTTCAAAAATTCCTGTCGTGTGTTCTAGAAAGTGTTGAATATTAAGTTGACATATGACGCCCGAAGATACCAAATGGTTGAAATCAAGGAAGCGTAATCGTCTAATATTCAGATTTGTGTGTGCGTGCGTGCGTGCGTGCGTGCGTGTGTGTGTGTGTGTGTGTGTGTGTGTGTGTGTGTGTGTGTGTGTGTGCGTTCATACAGAATATCCTTATTTAAGCATGTTTGAGTAAGCAATTTTCACATATTAGGTCTATTGATTTCTTTTTTAATCCTCTCATAGTCACGAATAAATTTCCTGGTATGGTGATTAAACACAGCAGGAAAAACAGTGTATGTATTTTCATTAGTTTTAGTTTTATTTTTATGATTCAAAGTAATTTCAATCGTGCCCCAGATTATCTTTAGTGGGTTTATTGTTAAGACGTAATTAATGTAGTTGTCCGTTCTGAAAAGTTGTCAGTTTTGAATATCTTTCGGTTTGACTGTTAGAAACGCTACGCTGATTTGAAAATTATATAAGGGAAAGGGAGGTAACTGTGAACTTTTCATAACAAACAACTACATTACGTCTTAACAGTCAACCCCCTGAGGATGATCTTGGACAAGATTGAAAGTAGTTGGAACAATGAAAATAATAATAGTTTATATTATTATTAAGAAGAAAGCTCAAAGTGTTTTAATTATTTTAAAAAGTTTTTAATGCTTTCTAACACTTTCAAAATTTTTATGAAAAAATGTTGTTTTCTTTTTCGTCAGCGAGTGACCCGATTTTTAGAAGAGTTTATGTAATATTACACAAATGAATTTTTCCGGTAAAAGATTCATTACTTTGGAAATTTTCGAAAAAATCAAATAATGGTCGGATTTTGATAAAACTTTCAGAACTTATTCACAAATAAATGCTAGACTTTGGGAATGTAATTCACCTTTTTTTCTAACAGTTGTTCCTATTCAGAAAATCTGACCCGAATAGTGAAAACAAAAATGCAATAAAATTATGCCATTTTTTTATTGAGATAAACTTTTAATTGATTTTATAAACAATATATATTAAGGATATCATAGCCTGAAAAGAAAAACTCATAAGAATTGTTTCTATTTTTATTTTTTAATTATAATAATTCATAAGGTTTCAAACATTTTCAAAGATTTCCTCTAATCATCGTTTCAATTAGGCCATTAAGTTGATAAGTAAATATATTTACTAATCGAAAATTGAAAAGGTTAATACAGATATTTACACACGAAGATATTTAAAATAGTTAAACATTTTTCTGTCTTTTTTATAGTAGTTCATAGTTGCCATATCATTAAAATGTCACGTGTTTCACGTGCGTTTTATAAATTTATGTGAATTCTGGTCAACCATACTTGGCCAGATAAGTAAGCATGATTGATGATAGGGCTGTCATTGTCTGCTTGAAAGGTCAGAGAGTCAGACCACTGTAATTAAGAAATACTTTTATTCTAAACTTTATGCCATAAACAAGTAAAAGTTGTTTTAAATCAGATTAATTTAACATTAAATCTGCTAATTTTCCCAAAATAGCACAGATGTATAATTTATGTTTGCAATATATTTTACTACCGAGAATTGATTTTTGTTTACAAATGGGTCGACTGCTCAAAGACAGCCGAAAAATTGAAAGAAGTTAAAATCTCAAAGTATAATTTCTTCTTGTAAACACCAATAAATTTTGCTTACTGGAAATAGTAAATATAGTAACTTCCAGTTAAGCTAAAATTAAGGCTTCAAGAAAACTTTTTTATTTTAAAAAATTCACTATAAATGTTAGGTATCGAAAATGAGTGGAGGTACCTAACATAACGGGAAACAACTTATTCGCGACTACGAGAGGATTAAAATTTAATAAATAGACATAATATATAATTTCATCATATATATATATATATATATATATATATATGAGCGTCCCAAAAAATCTATGTTACGTGAGCGTTCTGAAAAAAACGGTAAAATCAGTTATTGCAAATCGCCTGAAGACACATTATGGCAGAAACCTAGGTCGCGTAATAACTCGTTTACAAATGAAGAATATATATATATATATATATATATATATATATATATATATATATATGAGTGATACAATATAGTTTTAAGATACATTTATATTTAAGGGATTAAAGTAACAGTGCATGTAAAGTGAAATCAACATCCAGAGATTACAGTCTGTTTTAAGCTTAAACCAATTCTCATGGTCTGGCGATTGCATTAAAACATAAAACAGATTGTTGGCTCTCTCTCGATATATATATATATATATATATATATATATATATGATTCTATTAACGCTCAATCTCTTTCCCGATATCAAGCACTTAAAGATAAAAAACGTGCTTGCTAAATTAACTTTTATCAGTAAAACTACTAAAAAACAAACTAAAAAAACAAAAGGGAATAAAACCAAAAATCTTGTTGCTAAACATTATCACAACTGAAGATAAAGCTTTTGTCCTACGTTGTTTACATGACTCGGAGATTTTTTTTTTTTCATCATTTCACCCCGAGCAAGGCGGAAACGCCACTGATGTGCAGGGGGTTACATAAATGTAAAAATATTAATTAGAAAAGAGTGAGGAGTACAAGCTAGTTAGAAAGGAACTATAGAAAGCTGAGAATGCAGGTGCGATGACAGATACATAGGTGGAGAGAAAGGGAAGGTTATACAGGGGTGGGGAGAGAGCTAGAGTCCAGTGGTTAGTAGATGAATATTAACTTTGCATTTAAATTTCTGGAGGTTGTAGCCGTCAGGAAAGCAAGAATACGGGAGTGAGTTCCACAGGCGGGAAGTGCGAGAGAGGAAGCTGCAGGAGTAGAGATTGTCGTCTGCATTTGGCTAACCTGACTGTGAATGGGTGGGAACCCAGTTGCCAGTCTGGTTGCACGGGTAAACACCTGTTGAGGAGGCATCAGTGACTTAAGCTCCATGCGTTATGCAGTCATCAGGTGCATATTTCGTACTGATAGTTTAATAGATTTGAATTGCAGTTCACTCGATGTTCATGGGAATTAATTCTTATAAAGTTAGGTTACAGCTTTTTAAGAACAAGAGTAAAAATATAAATAAGACTATAATTAATTAAATTTTTAAAATTAAAAAATATTAAGGTGCAGGCAGATGACATCAAAGAGGCGTAACTAATAATTATTAATAATAATAATACATGCGGGCGAAAGAAAGAAAGAAAAGAGGACGTAAGGTAGTGAGAAAGAAAAAGAGAAGGAAAGAGGAAAACGTATAGAGGAATCTGTATCTACTGGGGTCTAAGAATTTAAGTATTTTTCTATTGCAACATAAGGTCATTAAATCGCTTTTTTTAAAGTAGATTAGGGTTATTTAATTGGTTTAAGATTACAAGTTTTTCTAAAAGGCCTAAGTTACATCTATCTCCTTTTTCATTGTAAGGTTTGGATTTAGCGATGACATTCAATGTAATAATTGGGTACTTGCTATTATTTTTAAATATTTTATAACATATACATGTTGTTTAAAGACATGTGATAATTAAATTTCAGCTTCCACCTGTGAGTGGTCAATCCAAAGTAAAATTTAACATCATCATCCTCCGAATGAATACAGGCTCTATAAGCCATACGTTCGGAGATCAGTCAGTCAGTTGAGTGCCATACGTGATACACGCTTGGGCTATCATGTCTCGACAGAGACATGACTGACTGGGCAGAAGATTATTCCGCAGTAGGTTGCCATTGCTTTCTGCGGTAGACTGGTTGCCGACCAAGGCTAAAGAACCCAATCTGTCCTGTTATTTAACCCATAACTGGAAGGAATAGGCGAATTAATACTTTTCCCAAGGGTATTTGCGCGTAAGTGAATGCAATGAATTCAGCTGGAATTCGAACTCGGCTCCCCGATTTCTCGTTCCGAGCCGATATCCAATGCACTACAACGCTCATTCACGTTCGGAGATACATTGGCTATTCAATGGGCAGGTTTTATCTTTTATTTATTTATTTATTTATTTATTTATTTTGCAGTTGAAGTTTTTTTGAAGGGTCATTATTGTTACTAGTAAATTAACTGATATTATTCGGGTGGGCCAAAAATGTATTTGATATCATATTATTATGCTGTGAACTATATTTATCTACGTTCATAAAGCAACTAGAACTGACGTTAACATTGTTTTTGTTGAATTTTTTTTAGTGTGGGTGAATGATAGAATTTTTCGTGAATTAAGTTCAGAAAGAATTTAGCAATGTTTATTTGAACATTACGGCTGAAGAGTTGGTTAACCAAAATAATGTTAGGTTTACGTAATTTCTGCTTATTTTTGCCGACCTTATTTTTGACGGAGTATTACAAACGAGTGTTGAGTTTTTTTTTCTAAAGTATTAATGTATTTAATTTTAGAATTGTTAAAAAATTTTTTCATTGCTAGTGTTGCTACTTTAACGAAATTGAATAAACTTTTGTAGGTTGTTGATGATTCTAGGGGGAACAATTTTATTCACCATTGATGTATTTATGGTTATGTGAGTTCTCAGTGTACGGTTATGTGACTTTTAGTTTATGGTTATTATATATATATATATATATATATATATATATATATATATATATATCATTATGAATTAAAAGTACATTGCAACACGGAAATTTCTATGTTTCGAGATAGAGTCTCGTCATCAGACATTGTTGATTGTTGGTTGTGGAAATGATTTACATTTAAATACAAAAAACATCGATTTGCTATTTCTGTATTTGGGAAGATATAAAATTTATGTGTGTGTTCCTTTTAACTAATCAGAATAAATATTCACTTTGAAATTTGGTCAGTAGTTTCTAGGGAATACATAGTAGTTTTTTTTTCCTTTTTTTTCTATTTTTCTTCTTTTTTTCTTTTTTTCTCCCTAATGGTCAAAGTGTTCGTCTACTTCTAACCTAATTTTTTTTATTCTTTTTCTGTTTTTTTTTCATTTTCTTTTTCATTTTCTTTTTCTTTTTATTGCTTCTCACTATGTCGTGTTACTTTTGATGTATCTATTCTAGTACCAAAAATGTCCTTTCTGCTTTCTCCATATTTTGACCTCTTCTCAAGGAAAGCAAGAAAGAGATGAAGAAAGGAATCTCTAGATCAACTGATATCTCAACACACGTCTTTATTTAATAAGTACAGTTATTGTTCTCAGTTGTTAAGAAAGGTTAGATACCTGTATAGCATGCGATCTACACGCCATTGAGATCTACAGCTTAAATCTAAACAGGCTTGTAATCTACATTCAAAATTTTGTTATAAATGTACATTTCTGGTTAGAAAAGTGAGTTACGAGAAAAATGTATTGTTTTACACAAAGACAGGCAGTAATATTCAAAGTAGGCGGCTTTAACTAAAATCTGAACTTGTTAACTAGATTGGCAATTAGGTCTCACCTTCTTACCATCAAAATAGGCAAATGCAACCGTCGCTTCTACTCTATCTGTTTCATTTCTCGCACTTTCCGCCTGTAGAAATCCCTTCCGCAGTCTTGCTTCCCTGGTTACTACAATCCCTAAAAGTTTATTGTTCTCTTCTATTTCCTTGACTCCCATCTCTCTCTTACCCATTATTCGACATCGCCTGTCATTTTTCCATTTCTCTCTTCACTCTACTCTTACTGTACCTCCCTGTGCACCAGTGGCAGCACTGATTTGTTTGGCGTGAAACGATTATAAAAAAAAATGTTTCTTTAAATGTTTCTGAAATGTAGATGCCACATTTTTTTTACTAGTGATTATGGTGGGAAAGAGGTAATCTTCAAATAATTTGGCTTCAATTGAAATGTTAATTTGTCAGAAAAAAAGAGGAGGAAGAACTACACCTTAATACTAAGTTTGCATTTTGGAAACTTTAGGCATTGATGTAAATAACAAGCTATACCAGAAACATGCATCTAGATTACGTACTATGCCAGCACCCAAAGTTATTAACGGATTTCAGTAATATCCTGCGAGAGTTGAACTATTTATAGAGGGAGCATTTTGTGTTTCAAACACTGGGCCATCACAGAGAAAACGAACGTCCGATTTAAAATCAAGAATAAATAAATTAGAGAAACTAAATTAATTGCTTTTAAGTCAGTAATGAAGCGCTCGGGAATGGGCTTGTTTTTATTTTTATTTTTGCTATTTTTCTTTTGATTTTAATTTCTAACTAAATGATGGAAAGGACATCAAAGTGCTCGTATCGATAGTCACTTGTTGTGGTGATTGTGGCCAAAATTAATTAGAATCGAACGATCGTATCGGAATTTCAAAGCGGGGAGGAAATGTTTTGCAAAATATGACAGAATCAAGATACACTCTAATAAACGAACGTACACTGAATTTGTATGTTTGTCAGCATTTAAATCAAAATTTGTATAAATTTGATTGTTTGATATATATATATATATATATATATATATATATATATATAAACAAAAGCAAGCTACAACGCAATTAAGAAAGTTGAAGTCACAAATTGTACGATTCAGGGAATGTACATGAGAGTGGCTTAAAAAACAAATTTTTTACCATCACTACCTGCACGTGCAAAATAAATATTGGAGAGTGGTTTGCTTAATCCCACAATCCACCACGCACCTGTCGCTTTGATGATGTTAAGATGGTCGAATCTAAACAGTTTATCCGTTTAAAATACTATATTTGTTAGTAAATATTTTATTTTTTAGTACAGCAGTCATAAAATGACTTCAAAACTGCATATTTCGAATTATATTCTTTTTCTCTCACCCATGGGGTGGCTGTCAGTAATTGGCCCTCGCGAAACAGTTGCCCATTTAAATTTCATTCAAATTTGTGTGTATACACGTTTAAATGTGTACATGCATATTTTAGTTCAATAATTCCAAATTATTTCAAAGATCGCTTTAAAAAATCTTTAAAAAAATAAATTCCATTCATACTTAAAAGATATTCCAATAAATTTCAATAAAATCTTATAAATAACTGAATTTTAATGTTTAAAATTAGTTCATTGTGTTTTTGTGAGAAAGTGAAACATTATTTCAATGTCTTCTTTCATTCCTCTTCCAGTGTAAAATTGTAAGTGCATACATGTGTGCGTCCCCATTGTTATGATTGCATTGCTCAGATCAGTGTAGAGGTTGTCCAGACTGAGTTGGATAGTAATACATTATTTCAATGTCTTCTTTCGTTCTTATTCTAATATAAAACTGTGTGTGTGTGTGTGTGTGTTATGGACTTAATATTTCCTAATAAGGACTTTGTTTTAATTAACTCCTACTAATCAAAAATGCTGAAATTATTTAACCAATTAATATATAGTGTCCAGGTTTTTAGAGATGAGTTACCGAAGATTTTAAATCCGCAAGGTCTAAGCTTACCATTATCTAGCAAGTTAGATTAGACAAAGAGAGCTAAAATTTAATATTTTAAGTAATATGTTAATTTCATTATTATTAATATTATTATTATTATTATTATTAGTAGTAGTAGTAGTAGTAGTAGTAGTAGTAGTAGTAGTAGTAGTATTGAATATATCATAAAATCCTTCAAGAAAAGAAGATTTCTCTGACAAGAAGTGATCTAGTAAATTCGTTTTGAAGACGGTATGCAAACTTCAATTTTTAGGCGTTTCTTCAAACTTTTGGTCTATGATCTTTATACATTGCATACTTAGCATGCAAGGGTCACACGCAGACAATCATTGCTTCCTATATAATCTACAAGGCTCGGCTGAAAACTTCCAGGCTGACCAAGATATGCATTTCTTTTAGTCTCTACCATCTAGTTTGTCTACTTACATTTATACCTTGTTCAGCCTGTGCAGTTTTCAGCCGACCCTCATAAATTGGCACAAAGAGAGCTTAAAAACAGGAACATTACGGTAAAAGCAAGTATTATCGTAAGCAACAAAACAAGTAGTGAATTTGGTCATATTTTTTGATCATGAATGCTAAATACCTGGAAAAAGATTATAGCTATTGTGAGAGAGCTGTTTCCGTGCAGAAAACTTTGGCATTTATGAATGAAGAGTTAACCTTATAGTCAATTGAAATTTGTTTAAATTTTCCTCTTATTTTTTTTTTCAGAAGAATAAGTTTCTCAATTTTACTGTTATCAATCTTTCTTATATTGATAGGAGTTTTCTTCCTAATATTTTGTTTAATGTACGCTAGTGAAGTATGTGCTTTGTGGCGCAGTGGACATCGGCTTGGAACGAGAAATCGGAGAGTCGAGACATGATCGCCCACGCGTTTATCAAGTATGACACTTAACGAAGTCTAGAAAATCAATTTCATCATTCTTCTTCTTTCTAGTTACATGTACTATCCATTTTAGATATTACTGCTGTTGGAAGTGTTTTTCTTATTTTTTAATTTGTTTTTTATAATTCTGTAACACTAGTCTCTAAAAATTCAGTAAATGGTTTTCTTTTTTAAAACCACATGGATTAATTCACTGAAAGCCATTTTTAATTATTAATCCGAAAAAAACGGTTGTTTATCTTTGATAGTTTGAAGATTTCTGGACGCTTTTTTTTGTATCCTTTCAAAACAATAAAGTCACTAAGACGGAAGGTGTTACAGTTATAAGAAGAAGAAAAAACTATTAAAAGAGAACGATAAAATAACAGGAATTAAAATAACGATTGACATTGCATTTAAATCTCTGGAGAACAAAGTGGAATGGGAAGCAAGAAATTAAAAGAGTTTCACAATCGAGAAATGCAAATGTAAAAACTCTTAGCATAGAACTTACGGTTACAACTAGCCATTTCAACTGTAAAAATGTGAGACCCTGCTGCCAATCTAAAACGGTTGGATGCCATACATGGCATCCATCTTTTAAAAATATGACTCGAGTTTTTAGGTTAATGTTTCCGTTTTCAGGTGCTTTATCTGTTCATGACACTTGAAATGATTTCCCTAACTTCACATTTATTGAATATTTCGAAACATTCCGACTCCCTCCAAATTATTAAGCCCTTCTTCACCGTTGCATTCGTAGCTAAACTGGCAAGTTAAAATGCATCAGTCTGCTCCAAATACTTAATAGCTCCTGCAATTTTAGGCAATAAAAATGTTTTGCTTGTTAAAATTATTTTGAATAGCATCAGACAGAAAGAACTGATGACTTACTATATAGAATCATTGTATAAATGCTATGACCTCCTGACATCAGTTGAAAAAGATGTAGTCCTGTTTTCTGCATGCTAGAAGCTGGAAAACAGTTGCACTTATCGCTTGCAGAAATCTCTTTCAGCTTTTTACTTTCGAGTCAACTTTGCTCTTCAAAGATTTAAATGCAATGTCAATGGTTAGCTTTTGTCTTCTTAGTTCCTGTTCTTTTACTGTTTTCTTTTCTTAATAATGGTTTTCTTTTTCTCATGTTTTCTCACAGTCAGTAACCCCTTGTATATTTGTGACGTCATTTCCTTACTTGGTGGGAAATGATTTTAAAAAATCTGTCCAAACCTTAATTTTAAAAAGTTTAAAGAATTTCACTAAATCATAATGGAATATTTGCAAGATTTTATCAAATATCTAAATGAAAACTTGAGTATTTTCTAAAATAATTCAGTGCAATCTTTTAACCATTTGGCTTAAAGTTCCTATTTTTTAGACCGAAACTTTAATTCACATAGTCTAAAAATGATTTATTTTACATTTTTATGTTAAAAAAGAAGCGTTCTGTTAAACTTCAATCTCTCCTGGTTTTAGTTTCAACGACACAATGAATTATAATTACAGATTATAATTTTGGAAATAGAAAATTTGTTGGACAACTCAAGTTTTCATTTGAATTTTTTAAAAATACGAAATTCAAGTTAAATATTTATATTACCGTAAATTGTGGTGTACAAGTCAAACTCAAAGGTTTTAACAAAAAGGTCTGACTTAGACCTATGCCTACCGGATTGGTCGACCGTACGTTAGGCAATCAGTGGCGTCAGACCTAGGCCTACCGATAAGTGAAGTTAGGCCATAGTATACATATTTAGTGTATGCCAACACTAAATAATGTCACATCACTTACCTGTATACTGGGACACTAGCCGTGATATCTTTCTGTATGCGTTGTACAGCAAACAGTCTAATAACACACCAGTTGTCTGAATGGCCGCCCGAGTTAAACGGTATTTCAGAAAGTGTTTCTAGGTACCTCCACTCATTTTCAATATCTAAATTTGAAATTGATTTTTTAAAAATGAAAAAGTTTTCTTTTATTTAATTTTAATTGAAAGCTAAATGATTAGATTTACTATTTCCAGTAAGCCAATTACTCTTTTATATTTCAAACATATATAGATTAAAATTTTGAGACTTTTTTATTTTTTTAAATTTTTCGGCTGTTTTCGAGCAGTTGACAGATTTGTAAACAAAAGTCAATTTTCAGTTTTAAAATTCTTGCAAAAATAAAATATACATCTATAACACAATATTTTTAGAAAATTGGCTAATTTAATGTCAGATTAATCTGATTTACACAAGTATTACTTATTTATAGCATGAAATTTAGAATAAAACTATGTTTAAACACAGAGTTGACTTTCTAACCTATCCACAGTAATTGAAATGTGTTGACAGATCGAAATAAGATAAGCGTATGGCGATTGCAAGTACCATAATTGTACAATTTTTTCCGGTAAACGGGAGTAACCTCGAAAAAATAACCTTTTAATTTACACATACAAATTGCCATACAAAAAACAATTCAAATGCACACAGACAAAAACAACTGAAAATTATTTTTTAAATACGATGGCTAAATGATTTGTATTAAACTTTTCAATTTTTGATTAGTAAATATAGTCTTCACTATTTAACCTGCCAGCCTAACGTCTACAAGAAATGGAAATATTTTTAAAATAGTTTTGAAACTTTATTAATTATTATAATTAAAAATTAAAAATGAACACAATTCTTTTAAAATTTCTTTAATTAATCGAAAAGAAATTCCGTCAGTGTGACATTTATATTATTTATTAAAGCAATTAAAAGCTTATCTAATTAAATACTGCCATTGTTTTATTGCATTTTTTACTTTATTATTCGGAGCATATTATCAGTAAAAGAGAACAAATGGTTTTAAAAAATAATACATGATTTACTTTCCTCAATGAGTCCTGCGTTTAACTAATAAAACCATTTTGCCAACAGAATTTAATTTCTTGAAATGTCATGAATTTACGTGGAGTGAGCGGTAACAGATGTAAAAAATAATATTTTTACCAAGATCTTTTTAAATAATAATTTCAAAATTAATTTCATTCATTTACGAATAAGTTCTGAAAGTGTCATTAAAATCTGACAATTATTTGATTTCTGCAAGAATTTCCAAATTAATGTGTTGGTCACCTGAAAAAAACTGAGGTATGCAATATTACATTTTCCATTGTAAACTCTTGTAATTATTTGGTTACCCGCTACCTTAAATCAAAACAAGATTTTTTACCAAAATTTCTAGCGTGCATGAAGGGATTAATTTTTTTTAAATTAAAAAATACTTTGGTCATTTCTTTTAATAATAATATAAACATTTTTATATAAAAGTTCGTTTTTATTAAGTTTGGGAACTTTTTTATTCATACTATGCAGATTTTTTTATCGATTTAGTGGAGGTACCTAGTTTATACTTAATGTACCAGCTGTTGGACACGATGTGTATTGTAGCCTAAGTAAAATACTAAATTTGTGTTACTATTTTAGCAATTTCTGTGTCAACATGTCAAATATATTCACCAAACACAAGGTTTAGTGGGATGAAATTTGTGGCATCCTGTTGAAGGAAAGATAAGTAGTGTACAGTAATTGTTAAGAGTGTTGTCTCACTTGATTATAACCCGGTAGGAAAGGTTAGTATTCTATACCCGCCTTTTGAGCCGACCCTAGTTCGGGAAACATTATTCAGGTTTGAAAACTCGATTTTACGCTATAATTTACAGTACATGAAAAAAGAATGAACCAGTTTAAACTGACTACTGAAAGATATTTAATTACGATTGTTTCTATAGATAAATAAACTCTAAAAGTGAAACATGATCATAAGTAACAACATTGATTGGCTACAGTTTGATTCTTAAACTCAGACCATATTCATCCGTCAAGAAGATTAGCCCTACTATATTAATGAATATCATATAATAATTCTGCTTGGTCCTTCCTTAGTTAGTTATTTAGTTCCTCCGGCCGTTACGCTACTTACTCTCTATACAAGCTTTTCCTTCCCCTCTATCTTTTTAAACGCTAATCTCCTCAGCCTTTCTCTCACGTTTGCCAAACAGAAGGGTAGTAAAGATTGAGAGAGTAGGAGGTGAAAGTCTATAGCATTACCGTAGCAGCAGCAGCTTAAGCTGTGTGTATATGTATATGTACTGTACAATATAGTAAAAATAGGTAGGTTTGTTGTCATATCCCGCGACCTAATAACGACATTTCTGGCCTCTTTTACACCCTTGGCCATTACTCAGTTGGTCTTTTCTGCTTACAATAGACACAGGAGCCTTTAAAGTAACTTTAATTATTTTAAAAGTTTTTAATCTCTTCTAACATTTTCAAAATTTTGTCAGAAAGTTTTGTTTTGATTTGAGTTAGCGGCTAAAGAAACGTTACGACTGTTTTACAATGGAAAACGTATCAGTACTCATTCACAAATTAATGAAATTATTTTTGATATTATTTTATAAAAATCTTGATAAAAATATTTTTTGCCTCTGTTACCCAACCCCACAAAAATCCATGAAATCTTAATTAATTTTATATTGATGGCTAACTTTTGTTTTATTTGTTCAACGCAGGATTCATTGGAAATATAAATCAACTATTTTTTATTTTATTTTAAGTTTGCAGTCATTATCCGAAAATATTCTCCGAAGAGTAAAATAAAACATGCAATAAAACTCTGTCATGATTTAATTTGATAAGCTTTTAATTGCTGGAATAAATAATACCTATTAAGGACATTATACTCTGAAGAAAAAAAATTCGATTAATAATAAAATGATTTTTATTAAACTTTTCCATTTTAGATAGGCGATATAATCATTAATTCTTAACTAAAAAGTCTACTCGCAATCAATTCTTTGAAAATTTTAAAATATTTTCAAATCTTTATATATTATTAACTTCTATAATAATAATAATAATAATAATAATAATAATAATTCACTAGAAATTTTCAGGCAAATATTATGCATAATAATATGGATCCAAAATACAGGTTTTGTGATAAACACCAAGAAACAATAGACCACCTAATCTCAGGCTGTTCTGTGCTTGCCCCAAATGAATATAAAAATCGCCACGATAGAGTTGGGCAATATTTACATTGGTCAATGTGAAAACATTAT
Source organism: Ascarosepion bandense (assembly GCA_037127315.1). Lineage (NCBI taxonomy): Eukaryota > Metazoa > Mollusca > Cephalopoda > Sepiida > Sepiidae > Ascarosepion > Ascarosepion bandense. The sequence continues at coordinate 2,325,113 of JBBBDQ010001527.1, read as the reverse complement.
GGAAAAGCTGTAAACAAACACTGGTATGAACATCACCCAGCACCGGTTACAGAAATAGAAGATGTAACCATTCTATGGGATTACACCATCTACACAGACAGAAAAATTGAAGCAAATAGGCCAGACATTATTGTTAAAAACCAGAAGGAGAAAACTTGTCTATTAATTGATATGGCTTGTCCAGCGGATTGTAACATAGCAATCAAGGAATTTGAAAAACTGTCAAAATATAAAGACCTGCAAATTGAAATAGAAAAAATGTGGAAATTGAAAACAAGAGTTGTGCCAGTGATAGTAGGTGCACTTGGAATGATAAAAATGGAACAAAACAACACATTGAAAGAATCCCTGGAAACCCCAGCTTAAGAGATATACACAAAATTGTCTTATTAAGTACAGCCCACACATTAAGGAAAACTTTATCTATGTAATGCTGGGGATGATAGGGAAGATAGAAAAACATGAAATGGAGCCATAACAACACGCCACTACCTGCCTTAGGTCTCCCCGCAGACTTGGTTGGTAGTGAGACCAAAACATAAATCGAAATATGATGAAAAATGACATAATAATAATAATAATAATAATAATAATAATAATAATAATAATAATAATAATTCTTTTAGAATTTTATTATTTTATTAATTTATTTTATTTATTAATATGTTAAATTCATTTGTAGAATGCTAATGTAAAATTTTTCCAGGAAATCATAATTATCCTTTCGTGGAAATTCCACGGGTTTCACTAGTACATATTATCCCGCTTCTATAACACAACTCACTCGGAGTTTCATGCGCTATGCAATCATCAGGTACATATTATGAACTGAGCGTTTCTAGATTTTAATCTTTACATTTAGTTCTCGCGTTGATTAAGAATTACGAATCTGGTGTTCCATCTTGTAATTAATTAAGTGTATAACTTCATTTGATTTATACCGAAACTTAAACATGAAATTGAAAACCAAAATCACAGAAGTTACTATAAAAATAAAAATGCCAGGAACAGATTATAGTCGTGCTATAGACGTAAAATAATATGAATATTCATGAATATATACTTAATTGCTCTGTTATATTCATTTGTGCACTGTTCTAACAACATCAGAAAAATATTTATATATATGTGTACCTATATGTATATCCATATTTATATTTATTGATATCCATAACTATATTTTGCGTTAGTGGATGTGTTTTAAGAAAATTTTATCTACGTTTGTTTTTTGCTCTATGTTAAGTTAAATCATTTGATGATTCTTCTTCTGTTAATCGCTTTGTTTTGAGTTTGCTATTTTTTGTGATGAATACGTAAGCGTTGTCGAAATCTACGTACCCTTCACACCCGTTTAATAATTATTTTAAGTGTCTTTAAATACTTTGAGATGTTTACATACAATCCTTCATTCAAATAAACTAAATTCAAAGTTGAGTAGAAAGCAAGTGGCCAGAAGTTTCACTATTATGAATTTCGAAAAAAGAAACTGTTTGCATAGAACTTACAGTTACACCGAGCAATTTCAACTGTAAAATGATGAGACCTACCCGCCAGTCTAGTACTGCTTTTAAATTTGTGTAGTCAGAGTACTAAATTGGAATAATTGCCATGAATATATTTATAGGAAACCTTAAGTTATTTATATGCTCTCGGGCTTGAGGAGTATAGAATACACAGGGATGTTGTAAATTTATCGCATTACAATACCAACACTAGACTTTATGAATTTCAGCACAGTACTAGATTGGCAGCAACCTCTCATCAACTATTCACTTTGATCTTCAAAACTGTAAATGCAATTTCGTTCGTTATCTTATGTCTTCTTAATTCTTGTTCTTCATTGTTTTCTGTCTATAATAGTATATTTTCTCATATTCTCTAACACACTTTACACTCTAACTTTTGGCGTCATAGTGACATTATTGCCTTTCTTTGGGTAAATGTTATTTATCTGTTTATTAATCACATCATAGGAATAGACTCTCAACATTTATGAGAAATTATTTTTATATTTAATACATTTTTAATTGTTAATTAGATTTGTTCAACTGAGAAAATATATTTTACAATTATAAGAAACTCTCAGTAAATATCGTGTGACGTTTATTAAGAAACTTACAAATGATGTTACGTTTATCTGCAAGCGGAGTACGCAAAGTCGCCTGCATGCTATGTACACGCAAGCATCTATATCCTATGTTCACAAAGTCACCTAGATCCCTGTACAAGTTTTCTTCTTCTTCTTCTTCTTCTTCTTCTTCTTCTTCTTCTTCTTCTTCTTCTTCTTCTTCTTCTTCTTCTTTATGCCTTGTCCTTTCAGGCTTTCCACGTCTTCCTATACCTGGTGGCTCTTAGCACGCTTTCTCCTGTTACACCACACAACCTCTGTTTTGTCATTCACTTGCTCAGGCCCTTAAAATATGTTATCCGCTGCTTTCCCCTATCTCTTTTCCCCTCTATCTGGCCAGTTAGGTTTTCCAAGCCCTCCTTCGTCATTGCATATCCCAGGAACATCAGTTGTCTCTTCCTGATGCTCAGTATTAATTTACCAAAACCTCATCATTGCTCACGTAGTCGGTCCATGATATACGTAGCATCCTTCTGTAGAACAACATTTCATTTGTTTCAAGCTTTTCCGTCATCTTCGATGATATTGTCCAGCATTCACTGCCATATTGAAAAAGTGACATCACATAGCAATCTAGTACTTTCTTCTTTGTTTCTAGTGAAATTTCCATGTCTCTTAATACTTTGTTCAGCTTCTGGAATGCGTCCTTCACCACGCCAATTCGTCTTTGGATCTCTGTGTCGCACTTTCCGTCTTCTGTTATAACACTTTACAAGTATTTAAAGTTTTCTACCTGCTTGATTTTAGTATTCCCCACCTGTATTTTGCATTTTAGGCTTCTCTTTCTGCTGGTGACCATGCATTCGGTTTTCTTGTAGTTTATTTGTAGCCCTTGTCGCTCTCTCCAGCTACCTTCTGTAGGAGGTCTTGTAGTTTCCTTTCCGCACTGTATCATCCGCGTACCCTATGTTGTTCAAATTGTTGCCTCCGATTACAAATCCTGGCATAATATATAGGGTCCTCAGAATAGTCTCGCTGTACAAGTTGAAAGGATCTTACGCTACTTTCTATCTTTGTATATCTGCTGAATTCGTTACCTGCCCGTATGCAGGCGGTTTGCTGCCAGTAGAGATTCTTGATTACTCATATGTCTTTCCCAAATATGTCGAGCCTTCTAGGCATCTCCATCAATTCTTTGTGGCGTATTTTGTCGAACGCCTTCGCATAATCGATAAACATAGGTACATGTACTTCTTCATTTGTATTGCCCTTTCGGAGAGCATCCTGATCATTAATATGGCGTTCCTTGTTCCAGTGTCTTTGACGAACCCGCACTGTTCGTGTCCTATCTCTGGCCTGATTCTACTTCTCGCTTTATTCATCATGATTCAGGCGATCAGTTTTGTAATAAGTTTACGCTTTGCTAATCGGTGTTATTGACACTGGTACATTCTGGGATGTACCGATCCAGCTGCGATGTCTCTTGATTTATTAGGGAAATGCAAATAAAAGGTGATGTAAAAGATAATGTTTGTTGTACTCTTGAGAGCTGCATAAAATCAGGCGTTGCAAAGAGAATTTCCAAAATCTCCGCTTATTCTGAACACTTCTATTATTCAAGACCCGAGACTATGTAAATAACAAGATTTTTTCATGTTTCCATTTAACCGGAACTTCAATGTTTTTGACAGATACTTCATCAACAAGCAAATCCCGTTTGCACGCGGTACGAAATTGTGGCTTTCTTTTTCTTGCTTAATGCCTTCTTTTGATTGGTTCGTTTTGTTTCTCATTCTATTGTCTTTTGTTTTTTTTTATTATTTTTACTTTTCTTTTTCTTTTGCCTTCATTTTGCATCACATTTTTTCGTTTTTTTTTTCTGCTGTCTTTTTATTTTTGTTTTTCAGTTTTCTTTCTTATATAATTGTCTTTTTTTCTTCTTTATGTCTCTTTATTTTCTTCCCCTTTTTCTTTTCTTTCTTTTTTCCTCTTTCGTCAATGCTTTTTCTTTTAATTTCCTGTTTTATTCTTTCTTTTTTATCATTTGTCTTTATTTCATTTTGCTCTAATTCTTTTTTGTCTTTAATTTTTTATTTTTTCTTCTATTTTCTTCTATTTTGATATTTCCTTTTAGTTACATTTCCTTTTCTTTCTTTAATCGTTTTTTTTTCCGATTTTGTTCTTCCATTTTATGTTCTGTTTTGTATTCTTTACTCATTCTTATTATTTTCTTTTTGGTTTTCTATTTTTGTTCTTTTTTGTTTTCGATTATTCTCTTCCTTGTTCTTTATTTTCTTTCATTTTCATTTATTTTTCAATCCATTTTTCTTCATTTATTTTTTTTATTATTTTCTTTCTCCCTTAAAATTCTTTCTTTTTTAGCTTATCTTTTCTTTTTTCTCTTTCGATTTTCTTTCTGACTTTTCTTCGTGCTCTTTTTTTCCTTCTTCTTTCTGTATCTCTTTCATTTGTTTTTCTCGCTTTTTTATTCTAACCCCTCTTTCTTTGTTTCTTTCTTACTCCACACCCTCGCCGCTTTTCTTCCATTAATTCTCTCATTAAAGTTTTACTTCGAGGTGTTTTGAGAAGCATGTACCCGAAACCAAGCCATCTTTCTTTTCAGTAATGTTACAGCGACATCATGGGATAATCAGTCACGATTATGAATTCTTGGCAAATCTCATACACAGGTAAGTATCGTGGGATTAAAGCATGCAAACAAAAAAAAAACAAGAAAGTAAATAAATGTGAGAAGCGGAATTGTGGGAATTGTAATCCAAACTTCTATCATTAAAACCTGAGGTGCTCAAGAAAGGCCTGAAGATAAAAATCCTTGTTAGAGAATCGATCATTTTTATTTGTAATTTTTTCAGGGTAAGAGGAAAGAAAAAAATGGAAGCGTTAATAAAGGAATCTTACGCCATGTTATTTTCTTTCTTGCGATTGATTGTAAATCGAAATTCACATGTAAGTAAACATGAATATCTATTGTGTATTTACATGAATAAAAAGCGGTTAATATGTTGTTAAGTGTTGAAACAAATAGAAGCGTGCTCGGTCATCCTTGAATAAAACGTAGTCATGTTTTATTCCATTAACTCGACATATTTGGGAAGGATATTAGAATAATCCAGAATCTTCATATGAGTCACGTCAGACCGAAAATGAAGTACCGCTGCCATATTTGGGCGGGAGCTGCCTACTTCTCACGACCGTATCTTGATAAGGTCTGACCTTAACGGCTAGGACCCTCCATGCCATTTACATTATAGCAAACCACCAACATTTCCTCTGTATTCTATTGGCGAGAAGTAAGTTTCACTCAAACAGACTCTCAAGGGGATGTTTCGTCGATCACTACGATCTTAACCGTGATCTTTTCGTACTATCCATGTAAATTACCTTTTAATGTCACGCTCTACCTCGACAGTCTTGTACAGCTTGAACCTTATCTAATTTATCTAAACTTATATATAAATGAAACTTTGTCTGTGTGTGTCTCTGTGTGTGTCCGTTACCTATAGACTCCGAAACGGCTGAACTGCTTTTCTTGAAAATTTGCACAGTTGTACTATAAGCGTCTGCGAGTGTTCTTAGCTAGGTTTTGTGTTGAGGTACCCTCGATAAATATCTAAAATCGATTGCTAGTGCTAGCAAACTGCTTTCACACGGATATGCAAAAATAGAAATGGATACAAGACAAGGATGTGTCTTCTCACCGAACTTATTCAACCTATGCAACGAGGCAACTTATAATTTCTACTGATTCAGTACTGGCAGGCAAAATCTTAAAAATATATGATATGCAGAGAATACAATGTTGATAGGAGACACTGAAACTACAGAACCTGCAGCAGAAGGTAGTGAAGGATAGCGAGAAGAAAGGACTAAGCATCAACTGCAAAACAGACAGAATATAAGGTTGTCAATAAAAGGAAAGGCTCAAAGTGCAAATTAAAAATAGGGGATACCAAAATCAAGCAATTACAACATTTCAAAGATTTGTGAAATGTTTTAACGGGGAAAGAAATGTGTGACACCGAAGTCTGACGACTCACTGGGATAGCTAACGAGGCTTGCCAAAAGCTTAGTAATTTCAATTTCATTATAAACAAAGAAAATATTACTATACAACGTAATATCACGCATTCTGTATGGATGTAAATGCTGGAAAATCTCAGAGATGAAGACGACGAAACAAGAAGTAACAGAAAAATGCTGAGAATACCGTAGATCGAACATGTGTGTAAAGATGAAGTTCTAGAGACAAAGACGACAAAAAAGGCATACACTTAACACCAAAAAGTGTCCTTTTTTTATTTTTTTACTTTTCTTTCTTTCTCTCTCTTTCTTTCTTTCTCTCTCTCTCTCTCCTTTTTTTTCTTACACTCATGCATATATTATCTTGCATCCCCACACTTTAAGACATTGTCTTCTTAGGATCTTTAGTTTTTTTTTCACTACCCCTCTTATACTCTCTTTCACAAGCTCACTCTCTTATTTGTCATTTCGACTTTCTCTCTCTTCTTCTCTCACTCTGATGCAGGCATTAAATTTCATTCAAACTCTCGACGATTGGGGTTTCTCTCTCTCTCTCTCTCTCTCTCTCTCTCTCTCTCTCTCTCTCTCTGACTCTCTTTCTCTTTCACACACACACTCACTGTTATGCATATATTAACTTCCATTTCTTCTTTATCATCTCGGATCTTTTTACTCACTATCTCTATCTTTCTCTTACTCATTAGTTAACTCTCTTTCTCTTATTTCTCTCACACTTCCTCGCATTCTCTCTCACTCTCCCCTTTGTTCTCTTTATCCTTTTCTCTCCCTCATTCATATATCCATTTTCATTTCCATTATTTAAGAGTCTATCTAGTAATCTGGGCACCTCTATTTTGCGTAATGATTAGCAAACTTGTCTCTTCAGAATCGTTATATTTGAGTTCGATTCTCACTGGGTACCCAACAATTTTTGGTTTTGTGCCACATCTAAGCTGCGTTTAGAAAATCACTTATCTCCTTGTAATCTTTAACACCGTTATGCACATATTAACTTTTCTCCCCACAATTTAAGACACTATCTCTTCGGGTTTTTCTCTTCAATGACTTCCTTTCTCTACTTCTCTCTCCCTCTCTCTCACCCTCTCTTTCTCTATCTCACCCTCTCTCTCTCTCTCTCTCTCTCTCTCATATTAACTTCAGTTCCCACTATTTATCGTTGTATCTCCTCCGACTCTTTCACTCCCTCTCTGTATCTATTATTCACCCCCCCGCTTTATCTTCCACACTTCATCTTACCCTCTACGTATTCGACCTCTTTCAGTCTCTGTTAAATGTCGCCAAAATGAAGCCCTGTTTGCAAATAGCCCTGAGGGATGAGGAAAATGTCACCATAATTCAACTGATTCTATCCGGCAAATTCTTCAATATACGTGGTATTAACTGATTCGCAATAACCCCGGCGGGAATATCAAGAATTTAAACAATCCTTACTACTTTGCTTGAAAGGAAAAGGTCCTTTGTCACACGTTTCAAAATGGAAACTACTATACGACAAAGTAGGTCAAGAGTTACTGACTGATTTATTGACATTTACTAAACTCGACTGAATATGACACAAGGGCAGATGGAGGTCAGTGTAATGAAGTGAGAAAATGCCTTGCGATCACCTTATATAAATAGTTGTTCGTGGGGGATGTCAAGTCTTGTTGAAGTTCGCAATCAACATGATAAAATAGAAATATGTTTCACATATTCTAAAATTGCAACACACAGAGTCGAATAGTTTTATATTTACGACATTATGAAAGTAATACAATTAGAACGAATTTTAATTCATAAATTTATAAACATTTATTGATTATTATATACGAACCAACTATAATCCTTATTATTTCTATTTTGTAAAGTCTGAATCAATTTAAAATTAATCGAAGTTTTGCCAACTATTCTAATAAACAATATAATAAGTAGTGCAAATATACAATCTAATAAATAAATAGTGTTTATCTTACATTTCAGATGATGTGCAAGCCAGTTTCGGAGACAGGATATCCTGAAAATTGCGTTCAAGCATGAAAGACTGTTACTTACCTTCGTATATATTACTAACTAAATTAGTGAATTTGTTGCAGCAGCACATATAAACAATGAAACAATTTGAAAGAAGGAAAAAAATTTCTGGTTTCAAGAACACCCAAAATGATTATAGACATGGAGAAGCAGAGGACACGTGAAACCAAATAGACTACGTAACTATAAACAGGAGATTCAGAAATGCAGTTGTTCAGTTCAAAACACATCTAAGTGCCGACTGCAGAAGCAACCATCCCCGGTAATATATAAACGAAGAATAAAACTCCGGAGACTGAAGAAGCCTACTGCACTCAGATAGCAATACCACAGACTCGTGAACGACCTTAACCTGCTGGAAAATTTTAAGAAGTCTGAAACAGGAATATGAGGTACAAATCGGAATTTCAAAGTAGGGCACACTAAAAGAAGCATTAGTGACACCAGCAAACGACATCATTCCAAAAGAAAACAGGTGTAAAAATAAAAATGAAGGGATCCCAGATGAGATTCTTGACATTAAGCAAAAGAGACAGAAAACTATGCCATGACACGGAAGGGAATACAGGAAGCTAAAAAAGGGAATAAAAATAAGGGATAAATGCAGACAGGCTAAAAAGAATGGCTTAACGACAAATGTTCAAAAGTAGACAGAAGAAATAAAAGAACTAACAGGACAGAAGACATGCTAATCAACAGGATGTACAAAATCCAGTGATGGAATATTCATATTTGAGAAAGAGAAATTACTTCAGCGATGAGACGAATATATCGGAGGTCGCTTCCACGACAGGAGAAAGCAACCACACAGAAATACCAACGGGCCGAAAATACTAAAAAGCCGAAGTGAAAGTTGCACTTGCCAAATTGAATAGAAACAAAGCAGCAGGAGCAGACAGTATTGTATCAGAGATGCTGAAAGCCTTAGACAAATTTGGCCGAGACAAAATTAAAGAAATAATAAATGAAATCTACAACAGTGGTAATATACCGGAAGACATTAGCAGATTGATTTCATGGCATAGATTTTCAGGTACAAAAGGATTAAGAAATCTACCGAACAATCAGCTTAATGAGTCTCATAACAAAAACCCATCCTCCGGATTTTGATGAATAGAGAGCGCAGTAGAATCAGACCAGAGATAAGACAAGAACAGTGCGGTTTCATCAAAGACACTGGAACAAGGAACGCGATATTTATGCTCAGAATGTTATCGGAAAGGTCAATACGAATGCAAAAGGACATGTACCTGTGTCTCATAGACTACGCAAAGGCGTCAAGCAAAGTAAACCACAAAGACTTCATAGAGATGCTCGGTAACCTTCGCATATTCAAGAAAGACATTAGAGTGATTAAGAACCTATACTGGCAGCAGGCCACCCGCATACGGACAGGAAACGAGTTCAGGAAATATACAAAAATTGAAAGGAGTGTAAGACAAGATTGTGTTTTCTCACCGGATCTATTCAACTTATACAGCGTGGCAATCTTGAAAGAATTCCAAGTACTGCCATGATTTGCTATCGGCAGCCACAGTCTGAACAATATAAGATACGTAGCTAATACAGTGCTGATAACAGATACAGAAAATTAACTACAAGACACACAAGGTAGCTAAAAACAGAAAAAGAACTGCGTAGTCATCAGTACAAAAGAGAAGCCAAAAAGGGCAACTATGTCGGGGATACTGAAATCAAGCAGGTACAGACATTTAATTACCTGGGAAGCGTTCTAACAGAGGTCGGAAATTGCGACACTGAGATCTGACGGCGTATTGACATGGTGAATGATGCATTCCAAAAGCTGAGTAAAAGATTCAGAGACAAGATTTCATTGAAAACAAAAACAAAAAATAGAGTACTGTATTGTTATGTGATATCTATTCTCCTGTATGACAGCAAATGCGTGACAATTTTATCAATTATGAAGGAGAGACTCGAAGCAATAAAAATGAAAATTTGGTTCTACAGAAGCATACTCGGAATACCATGGACCGAACATATAAGCAACGTCAAGGTTTTGAAGAGAATGCAAAAGAAAATGAAACTTATACTTAGCATCAGAAAGAGACAGCTGAGGTTTCTGAGACACGTAATGAGGAAAAAGGGCTTGGAGAATCTAATACTCACAGGACGGATAGAGGGAAAGGGAGACAGTAAAGCAGCGCGAGACATACTTGATGGTCTTGAGCAAGTGTATTGGCTGAACCAATAGGAGAAATATTAGCACGACAAGGGATAGGGGCAAGTGGAAGTCCATGATCGCCTGTTTTCTGAAGGGACACGGCTAATATAGAAAAAGATACGTTCTAAATTAAACTATACACAATTGACTATTAACAGCTGAAAACTCTTCGCGGATTTTGACGTCATTCTGATATTTTCTTATCGTTCAAATCCGTGACTTTTTATTTGGTCTTTTTTCATACTTTTTATTTGCTTTTATTTTCATAGTTTTAATTTGCATTTTTTCCCGTTTTTATTTGTTTTTTTTTTCATATTTTTTATTTGCTATTTTTCATATAGCTCTTTTCGTACAAATCCGTATTTTTTTATTTTCTCTTCTCCTATTATTAATTGCTTTTTTTTCATATTTTTTATTTGATCTTTTTTCATATTGCTTTTTTCATTCAAATCTGTTATTTTTTCTTATGCTAACACTCGAAAAAACGTTATATAACATTCACTATTTTTTATCCATATTGAATGAAAATTATTCAAATTTAAGAAAAAAATTCAAGTTGACGTTAAAATTCGCCATAAAACATTGTTGGTTTATTTAAGAGGGAATAATCTATCATTGATTTCTGTTGTATACAAATTTCTTTCCGGTTCCCAACCAGAGACTTAAGGTCAGGAATAGCTTCATATTTTACTGATCATTTTTGTGAACATTATACACATTTTACATAGATAAAGCTCTTCGTAATGTGTGAGCTGTACATGCAAGTACATTTTTTTGTATTTCTTTAAAGTATGGGCTACTACGAACCCCTACAATGAGTCTACCAGAACCTTTTCTAACCGATCCAATGGAATTATTGATGTACTCAAGTGACACATTTTGCTATTAGGGGTATACAAAAGGATAAGTAAGACAAAAGGTCACTTTGAAAAATTCCTCTGCTTTTGTTTATTTTCCATGTATATGACTGAGTTGAAGCGTTGTTTTCCATATCGACATACATTGTTTAGGGAAATTGATGACGGGTGATACCCTTCAGATATTTGAAGACTTTGATACACGAATAGAATGCCTTGTGGTATTACAGGCAGTACTGAGTGATTTTTTGTCTTGTAGCAGTTTTCCAAGATCTTCCTATTAAAATGTAATTGGTCTTTACATCCTTAAGAGCCACGTTGCACCCTTTTTGTTTTCATTTTTCTAAGAAGAAATATATCAAGAAGGAATATATATGAGTGGGAAACATTTGTGTCACCATTCTTGGGTAGAAGGAAAGTAATCCTAATGGTTACCCATGCCGAAATTTTACTAGGATCATTGACCATTTCTTTAAATTTTCGACTTTTTTTTTTTGTTGGTTACTGTAGATAGTAGAGCCAAAAGTTCTGAATTTTATCTATTCCTAAAGATTTCCAGCTGTGTACTTTCTCGGTACACATTCAACATCCTGTTCTGTGATTACTGCGCATATTTTTTCTGGTGTATTTTCCATCCGTTCTACCTCTTAAGTAATCTAATCTATTTTCTTATGTTCTTTAGGGCAAGCCCATATTTTGCCGCAGAATTGTATAACCTCTTCCGTTGTTGGCGGCAGGGAAGGGCATCACTTCAATTCTGTACCTCATCATTTCTTCCTTGACTTCTTGTTTACTATTCTTATTTTCCGTAAAATAATTCGGTTTAACGTGTTTTGAACTCGTTTCACTGCAAGCTTGTGAGCGGCTAAGATCACGCCTTTCCAACTCTTCTAAACTTTCAGCATTATCTTCACAGCGATTATTGTGTATCTCAGTTTCTTCATTATGATCTTTGGTTTGTGTGATGTTAGTACTTTTTATGTCCATTTCTAGTTCTTTTCATGTTCTGTTTATTTACCTATTCTGGTTGCAGTTCTTTTTACTTCTTTAATTTCAACATCTATCAATCAGTTATTTTTCATGATGTACATTCTTACATTGGTTCTGAAGCCTGTAGGGGTTCGTTCGTGATCTCATAATTCAGCAGCCATTCACTACTCAGCACGATTAACACCTTCAGTTGCGGGTTGTTCATAGTTTTCCCACTCTTAGGATGTCAGAAGACGGAGGCGCGATTAGAATTCAAAAACAAAATCGTTGGAAAAAAAACAATTAAAAAAAAAGCTATTCAACGAAACATACATTATTATAGTAGACTATTATACTAATATAATACATTATATATTGTTATTTTTGAAAAATTATATATGGTCATTTATTTTTTTTTTTTTTTTTTTTTACTGTTTTTGCTACTGTTCTTGTTAATCAGATAAGTTGTTAATCAATCGCAAAAATATTATTGCTTTTTCTACCATCACTATTACTTTTCATCAAATTAATTATCAAAAAAATTAATAGAAAAGGAAAAAGGTAACACTCGGTTAATGACTTTTGTCATTGCTCAGAAATTTAATAATAACAATAATAATAATATTTACTTTTTTAAGATAATAAGATTAAGTAAAACAAACATCCCTTCAAGTTTTAAAAATAAATAATATCTTATATATTGATTAATTTAAGGAAAGCAGTGATATCAGTTATCGGAATATATCTTAAAAAAAGAGAAGAAAAATACGCGATTATTGATAACTTATTTGTCTGCATAGTATTATATATATATATATATATATATATATATATAATTTGTTCATCCGTTCATTCACTTGCTAGTTCTTCTGTATATTCAGTTATTTATTCATTGAACCCGTCTAGAATACTTAGCGTTATCTACAAATAATATCGAAGTCTTTCTAAAAATTATATCGTAGTTTTTACAAGGAAAATATCTTTTTGCAGTATCTGTAACTAATATCGTAGTCTTTAAGGACTACGAAAACTAGTTGATTAATCAATCAGGATCAATAAAAAAGAAACAGATAAATTATACAATAAAAAGAAAATTGATATTTATGTTAAAATAGTAGTAAAAATAACAAAATTTTATATTTATCTTTTTAGAAAAGAAAAAGCGTTACCTTTTCAGGAGTTTAAAAAAAGACATCATTCTCGTTGTAATTCCAACCGCGTCTATTATTATTATTATTATTATTATTATTATTATGTCATTTTTCATCATATTTCGATTTCTGCTTTGGTCTCACTACCAACCAAGTCTGCGGGGAGACCTAAGGCAGGTAGTGGCGTGTTGTTATGGCTCCATTTCATGTTTTTCTATATTCCCTATCATCTCCAGCATTACATAGATAAAGTTTTTTTTCTATTTCAATTTCCAGGTCTTTATATTTTGACAGTTTTTCAAATTCCTTGATTGCTATGTTACAATCCGCTGGACAAGCCATATCAATTAATAGACAAGTTTTCTCCTTCTGGTTTTTAACAATAATGTCTGGCCTGTTTGCTTCAATTTTTCTGTCTGTGTAGATGGTGTAATCCCATAGAATGGTTACATCTTCTATTTCTGTAACCGGTGCTGGGTGATGTTCATACCAGTGTTTGCCTACAGCTTTTCCATAATGTTTGTATATTGCCCAATGTAAATATTGCCCAACTCTATTGTGGCGATTTTTATATTCATTTGGGGCAAGCACAGAACAGCCTGAGATTAGATGGTCTATTGTTTCTTGGTGTTTATCACAGAACCTGCATTTTGGATCCATATTATTATGCATAATATTTGCCTGAAAGTTTCTCGTGAAAAGACTTTGGTCTTGTGCTGCAAGAATAAAGCCTTCAGTTTCAGACTTTAATCCAGATGCACGTAACCATCGATGGCTGTTTGATTTATAACTATTCTCTTGTCATCTATCCTCGTGTAGGGCACACGATTAATGTTTTCTTCGTTAGTAGCAGTTGTAGAACGTCAAGACCCTGAGCTATCTTCAAGACTCTCCGTTCTCCTACATTCAACTGCCCACTTTTTACTTGCTGATGTACGTTTTTGCATGTATTTATAACACTACGATGCTAAATACTGTCTATTTTCAACAAAAATTTCTACTAGTTCATTTTAAAGTCTTCTTTTACAGACAGATGTCAGTTTAGCTGAAAGAACTAATGCACTTATTAATAAGAAAAGTTTAAATAAGTAACGCATTTAATATGTCGCAGCCTTAGGATCACACCTTCACAGTCAGTCAATGAAGTTTTCAGCCCATTCTTGTGATGACAAAATGAACTTTATCAAATAGATGTCTATATATGCTGATAGTTTTATTTATACAGAGGTAAGACAAATTACTTTTCTCTGTTCGTCGAACGAGTATTTGGATAGTTTAAGCGTTAATTTACATATTCTATTTAGAGTTTTAATTTTAATTTTAATTTTTTTGTTTTAACATTCACTGCAGTAGGCATTATTGTTTCCAAAGATATGTTTTATTAGAGTGATTATTTCCGTTTTTAGATACATCTTTTTAATGATGGGCCATAAGCTTTTGATTGGATTAATATCTAAAGAGACTGGGAATCATTCAACTAATGAAACCATTTTGCAGGACGTCAAGGAATAGTATCTTGCATGAATACTGAACAGTTTAAAGCATCTGAATCTTACACCACTTAAACAAGAATTTGCAATAATCATCAGTAATTGTTCAAAATGAACATGCTTGTCTGAATAACAAAGCATATAATAATAATTTCTGTTGTATCGTCGAGGGGAATGGTACACAGAGAAGAATGAGTGCTCAATATATGTATTCGGCACAGTATCTGATGCTAACGAATATAAACAAAAATACAGAACAATACGTTACAAACAATTAACAAGGTAAACTTATGAACAAAAGAGAGGAGGGTCTAAATGATGTATAGCCTACGAAGTAAAGCAGTTCAAATATTAATTTGCTTGTCATAAAAAATTACCCTTTAAATACATACTCGTAGAGTCTTTCAGGCTACGATCCAGTCCATCGGTAAGAGTGCTAAAATGGTGCTACCTACTCTACAACAATTCGTAATCACAGAAAATTTAACAAAATTTATTTCGACACACTTATCAGTTTTGAAAGGACCTATATTTTTACTGTTTTCAATAATAATACAAAACGTTAGTCAAATTCCGCTCGTATGTTCTCGTTCGTTTTTGTTGATTGTTTCCATGAAGAACCCAACTATAATATCTATCCAGTGTGACTCAACATACATAATTTAACCAATGTTCGACAATATCTTTGCTTCAGCTACATTCAGAACACGAAATTCTTCAAATATTTTCTTGCTGGTCAATCGATTCTACTTAAATATTATCTTTTCAAAATCTACTTCAAATCGCTTTTTGGAATATTATTTAAACGTATTTTTGTTTTTATCTTGCTAACGTTAAAAATTTATTTTTTTAATGTTCTCTGTTTTTTTTTTGTTTTTTTTTTCATCGTCTTCACAATTTCCAAAGTTTTATTATCGTCACTCGATACCTTCTTTCTCTTTTGAGGTTATACATATCTTACGGCATTATTTTTCAGGTTTTATATATATATATATATATATATATTCTCTGTTTATAAGGAGTTGAAGAATGCATGTCTTAAATGACATGTTGAAAATGGATATTTCCCCGCTAAGTTTTATCTGAATTTACAGATAAATATATATATATATGAAATTAATCAATAACTATTGATAACTAATATAAATTATATTTATCATATAAATATAAGCATATTCCAAAAAATTGCCAAAATTTATTGTTATCAGTTTTATCGTGAAAGCATCGAGTTGCATCATAAAATCTGACAGTGAATCTATCTATCTATCTATCTATCTATCTATCTATATATATATATATATATATATATATATCCAAACTCTGGTCATATCTATATAACAATAAGTCTGCCTATTGCAATTTCTTGCGTCTTATTTTCTTCTGCTGATTATTCAATCATTTTCCCCTCGTCCCGCCACCAAGCTAATAATCTCAGTTCTTATGCAGAGACAACAGGTGCCATTTTGTCGTTTTTTTCCTGCTCATAACCAACAACAGCTAACATGGTGAATGAGAAGCGGCGAAATTGCTAGCCACTTTGCATTTTGTTGGTTGCTCGTATTTTTGTCTACTCTTGATTGGTTTCGAAATTCAAACCCCGTGAATATTGAATGAGCTGAGAAAGTCGATCAACAAGGGGCAATCAGGTGAACCAATTTCCCGTATCTTTCCGCCTTCAGAAAAATACAAGAATGTACACTAACCTGTGTAGGTCTTCGTACATTTGAAATTGCCTGTTTTTACAGTTACACAATAATAGATAGATAGATAGATAGATAGATAGATAGATAGATAGATAGATAGATAGATAGATAGATAGATAGATGCAAATAGGTACTAAAAGTTTCTTGGCCCCAACCTATTTCGCAACATCTGAGTTTTCTTTTATCACAGTAATTTGATCGATATTTGCACCTATTTTTTAAATATATTTCATAAGTATAGTAGCATAGAACGGTAAGTGCGACACTGAGATCCGAAGAAGTATTGAGGTGGCCAAAGAATATTAAGAAACGAAAAAAATTCGTTAGAAACAAAGAAAAGAATACTGAACTGTTACGTGATATGTGTTTTCCTGTTTGACAGCGAATGCTGGATAATCTTCTCAACAATGAAAAAGAGACTTGAAGCAACAAAAATGAGGTTCTACAGAAAAATACTGAGGATACGTAAAGCAAAGACGAGGTTTTGGAGAAAATGGAACGGTAAAGGTAACTTATACTTAACATCAGGAAGAGACATTTCTAGGACGCGCAATGAGGAAAGAGGGCTTGGAAAACCTGATACTTACATAACAGAATGTGAATGACAGGTGACTGCAGCACGAAACACACTTGATGAGTTTCAGTAAATAGATGGTAGAAGAGATTTAGGAGAATTAACAATAATACAAAAATATAATATAAAATAATATAATATAAAATAATATAATATAAAATAATACAAAAATATAATATAAATACAAGGAATAGGAAGATTTGGAGAGCTAAGATCGCCTCCTTTGAAAAGAAGAAGAAGATTGAAGGAACAATTTTACTGGAAATTTTGGAATTTCCAAGCGTTAAATTACAAATCTCCACGAAATTCCTTACGCAAATATCTTCTTCCTCTAGTTACTGTGTCCCTTCTGGACGTAGGAGATCATGCCTCTCCGCAACTTTCTAAATATTCTCTATTCTTATGCAGGGCGAATGCTGGATAATCTCCTAAAGATGAAAAAAAAGATTTGAAGCAACAAAAATGAGATTCTACAGAAAGATGCTGAGGATACGTAATGCAAAGACGAGGTTTTGAAGAAAATGGAAACAGTGGATCTATCTAGCTAGCTAGCTAGCTAGCTATCTAGATGAAAAAGAGAAGAGGCATTTGAAATTTCTAGGACGGGCAATGAGAAAAGAGGGTTTGCCACCTATTCACACAAGTACGTCAGTTAAGTTGTTTTCTACCTTCCCCAAGCTATCTTTCCTTCAATATGCCCTGTGAGGTTTAAGTTTCTTCTTCATTTTTCTCTTGTCCAAGGAATTTCAGCTGTCTCTTTTTGATTTTCAGTATAAGTGTTCTTTCTTTCTGTTGCCATTTTCTTTAAAACTTCTTCTTTGCTGCTTAGTCGTTTCGTTCATGGAATTTTCATTACCTTTCCGTAGAAACACATATCTGCTCTATTTGTCTATATTTCTGAGAGGTAGCATTTACAGTATCTACATTTTTCGGACTATTGACCTCATTTTTGTTATCATTTGTATGATCTTTCGGCCTTCTTCAGGTCTTCTTCTTGCTAGGGATTTCGAACCGAACCCTTTATTACAATCACATTACATATGCCTGATTTTTCTATCTCCCCTCGTGTTACGGCCTTGCGATGTTTTTGTAGCTTTACCTTAAGCTGACCACATATGGAGGGAGAAAGAGAGTCACCGCCCCCTATGGGATGAAGTTGAAATAATAGATAGAGAGCGTCACTGGAGAGTGAAAATAAAAATCATTCAAGTAAATTGTGAAGTAGCTTGGCAACATCCAGCTTGGATACTTTGAAACACGATATAATGCAGGATATAGAAGATTTTCAATAGCATCAACTCCTGAAATGGTTGATCATGTTCATGACCTTAATTTGAACGATCATTAAATCTTATCTAAGACATTAGAAGTATCCAGGGAATGCATTAGCTTTAGAATTTATGAGTTGCTAGTGATAAAGAAGCTGAGTGAGTGACAAAATCTTTGAAATGTCGACTAGAAACGACATCGCATCTGTAACATGTATGACAATTTTTGTAATGTCTTGTCATCTTTTTTTAATACTAAAATATTCATCTCGAAGTTCTTGACAAAATCCAAAGAAGGATTAGCAACACAATCGATCCTGACTAGGCATCTCGACTTTAGTCACTTTCTCACAGACGTCATGTGGTCTTTACTACAAATATTTTTTTTTAATCATCTCACCCCAAGCAAGGCATTCCACTGCCACTATTGTGCATGGGGCTACATAGAGGAAGGTAAAGAGAAGGAGTGGTTAGAAATAGGGAATGTCAGGAGGAAGGTGATAGATGAGTAAGGATATCGAGGATGAGGGTTGGGCAGATGGGAAGAGTGTTTGATAGAATGGGAGCAGGTTAGTGTGTTAGGAGGTGTCTATTGACTTTACATTTAAACTCCTGGAGATTGTAGCCGTCGGGGAAGCAATCGTGTGGAAGAGAATTCCACAGTCGGGAAGTGCGAGGAAAGAAACTGTTGGAGTAGAAGTTACGGTTGCATTTTATCGGTTTCACTGTAAAAGGGTGGGATCTAGTTGCTAATCTAGTATCTCATTCAAATTCGTATTTAGGGGGCACCAGTGATCTAAGTTCATCGGAGCAGAAGCCGTGAAAGTATATATATATATATTTGTCATGACAAATACACCGAAGAGCTTTTTTCCCTGGTCACATGAATTTAAGTGGGTCATATCTCGTTGAAACACTGAAGTTAAGTAACGTCGTGCTTGATCAGTAATCAGATGGATGACCGCTTGAAAATAACATCCTAAGATGTGCAATGTTCTGGTACCGTAATGGATAACAGGCTGAGAAGAACGTATTATAGTATTTCTTAAGGGAAGTTAAAGCTCCCATATTCACTTTACAGCGTAGTTCGCAGCCCCACTCTACCAAAATTCCTCTACGACAAAGCCTAAGAAAAAATCTTTTGTGGGTTTTGCTCAGAAACAGAAAAATATGTTACTAGGTTAGCAGTTGTCAGACCGGAAAGAAAAATCTTTAAACTGAATTCGAATTCCTGTTGGGTTCATTAAGTTCACTTTCCATTTTACATCTCCCCACTTCTCAAACTATGTTTAACGAGCAAAGCAAACTGGGCTCTCTGGCTTGAGCTGGCAACTAGTCTTGTAGACGGGAACGTGTAATGAATAAGTCTTGCGATTTGCGTAGTCATAATACAGGGTACGATGGGTAAATGCTGGCGTTCTTTTTTATTTTTATATTTCGCGAATGCGCGTTGCTTGTTATTGATTTTGTCGCCTTCCCACTATTGTAAGATCAATTGGGCACCGTCTGTGAGAAAATAGAGCTCACGTGATGCAATTCACTCAGCCGGATATTTAAAAAACGACATTGTTGGGGATTCTCACCGGAAGCTCAAATACGACCATTTCAGAGTGTTTGGCTGTCAGTATGTAGACAGTGCAGAGGATCATAAAGATTTCAATGAGTCTAATGGTGATTACGAAGATAAAACACTCTGAGCGTTCTGATGAAAAAAAGAACACCCGAATTTTTTGGTGAGGTCGTCATACTCAGCACGAAAGCCTTCATCCTGTCCTTAAAGAGGTAGTGATATGAGATCACATCACCCTTTAAAACTGGCCACCTAACTCTCCAGAATGTAATCCCCTTGATTATTATGTGTGGGACACAGCTAAGCGAGAATACCAACAAGACTTCTTGAAACACCAAATATTAACTGAAAGGAAGAATTATAACAGAACTCAGTAATTTAACCAAGGAGAACATCCAGAATAGACGCAGTATATTTCGAAATCATCTGGAGACCGTGGTCGAAGCCAATGGCGATGTTATTGGATAAATTTACACTTTAGTATTTCAAAATATTTTTTGTAAAATTTTGGTAACTATATCTTACAATAAGATGTCAGTGTCATTTTCATTTTTGCATCATTTTGACGACAAATTATCCATCGCACCCTACAGATAATCCAAAAAAGAAAAAATACTGAAGTATTCAAGAACGTCAATATTCTATTAAATTTCATCTGGCCAAATCATCCAGTTGTCTACCAACAGGCATCTGGATTGATTGTGGCGTTGACACAAAAACGGTTTTGACTTAGTTTGAACCATTTCGACATGGGACTTACAGGCCAAGACTTGAATGGAGGATTTCGATACCTGTTCCACCTTGACAATAGTTCGTACGATTTACAAACAACTTCTGATCGATTTTATCTGGCATAACATCCCATTAAGAATTGTAGTTCGCTCAGATCTTCACTTTCTTGTCAACGCGTTTTCTTCATAAACATACCGTGTGTTCCTTTCAGTGTGTTGGTGATCATGGCTCTCTGCAATTTCCTGCCTTTGTATATAAATTTGTATATAATTTATTCATTTATTTATTTATCTTTCTTTTATTTTATTTTATTTATTTTTTTTTTTGCTTTTCCAAAACCCTTTGTGGTGGAAGTCAACTATAGTTGCCTCCCCTGGACCAGCTACCAATCCCGGGACAAATTCATAAGGGACACCTTCATTAAAGGGATATCGTCTAAATAAATTAAACAAAGATTGCTTGGAAATAAATCTTTAGACTTGGCAACGATCAGGCAATCTTACTGGATATGACACAGAAACCTACAATCCTAGCGCGTTTGTTTTACACCATTTTTTTAAACCCTTCCTTTTTACACCCTTCTTCCGCCTTCCATTTACACAAGCTCGCTAGATAATTTAAGTAGGTACTCATTTTCGATATCAAAATTTGAAATTGAATTTTTAAAAATAAAATTTTTTTCTTGAAAATGTTTATTCTAGTTTTAATTGAAAGCTAAATGATTAAATTTACTATTTCCAGTAAGTAAAGTACACTGGTGTATTTCAAACAGAAATTTTATTGATTGGAATCTAAAATTTTAATTTTTTTTTTAATCTTTCAATTTTCGCTTGGAAAAATAAAATATACATCTGTGAGACATTATTTTTGAAAAATTAGCAAATTTAATATTAAATTAATCCAATTTACACAAGTATTTACTTGTATTTACAAGTATTACTTATTTATAGTATGAAATTAAGTATAAAACTATTTTTTGTTCACAGAGTTGAACTTGTTTTTATCTGTCCGCCGTATATCAAACACGTTGACAGCTTGTCAGGTTAAAGAAAGGTAAGTGTATGGTGATCGCAAGTGTTATAATTGTACAATTTTTTTTCGGGTAAAGGGAGGAAACTCTAAATAACATGACCTTTTAATTTTAATACAACTTATCATACAAAAAACTTCACATACACAAAAAAATAAAATAAAATAAAAGTTATTTTAAAAATATGGAGGGCGAACTATTTGTATTAAACGATTTAATTTTCGATTATTAAATATAATCTTCATTTAATTAGTTTTTAAACTAACCCTAACAAATCTTTGAAGTATTTTAAAAATATTTTTGAAACTTTATAAATTATTATAATTTAAAAAGTGAAACAATTCTTTTAAAATTTCATTAGTAATCTAAAAAAAAATTCTTCAGACTACAATGTCCTTAATTTTTACTTTTTATTTAAACAATTAAAAGCTTATGAAATTGAATAATGTCATAGTTATATTTTACTTTTTTATTTTACGATTGCGAGCAGATTTTCTGAAATAGAGGCCAATTTTTTCATAAAAATAGTAAATGATTTACATTCCATAATGAGTCCTGCTTTTAACTAATAAAACCATTTATCGCAGAAAAATTTAGTTTCGTAAAATGTCATGAATTTACATAGAGGTGGGTAACAGATGTAAAAAAAAATATATTTTTACCAAATTTTTAAATTTTACTAAAAATAATAATTTCAAAAATAATTTCATTCATTTGTAAATAAGTCCTGAAAGTTTCATTAAAACCCAATTATTTGAATTTTGCGAGAATTTCTAAATTAATGTGTTTGTCACCGAAAAAAAAAAAATGAGTAATGTAATATTAAGTTTTCCATTGTAATCTGCCTCGTGACAATTTGGTTAGCCGCTAACTCAAATCAAAACAAGATTTTGAACGTGTTAGAAGGGATTAATTTTTTTAAAAATCAATTAAAAATACTTTGACCTTTCCTCTTAATAACAATATAAACAATTTCATGCAAAACGTTCGTTTTTATTAAGTTTGGAGCTTTTTTCTTCATACTATGCTGCTTTTAGCGATTTAGTGGAGATACTTAAATTTAAGTTTTCCTCTTTCCTACTTGCCTTCAATTTGTCTGATGAGTGTCAAATTTTCCAAGGTCTCTTTCCTCGTTTCAATTGTATCTTCCTGATATTAAATGTTTTTGTTTTTGTTTTTTGTTTTTTGTTTTTTATATGTTCGGTTCGTGGTATTCCCAGCACACATCTGTAGAACCACAATTCTGTTGCCTCAAGTTTCTTCTTCATCGGCTATACAGGATTGATATTACGTAACAGTTCAGAATTTTTCTTTTTTTCTAAAATGTTGCAGATCGCAGTTTATTTAATTTCAAAATATTTTTCTTTTGTTTTGTTTGTGTAACAGCATATCAAGGCCAGATGAGTCATTTAATGTTGAAATCTAATTTTCTTGGGAACCTTGAAGTAATAAAAATATGATAAATGTTATTTTGCTTTCGCAATTGAATACATGGTAAGCGGTGACATGTACTTTTTATATTGTAGTTTCGTTGAATTTTTTGGAATATAGTTTGATTTCTTTAAGAAATTGTAGAATATTATATGGATTAATGACTTGAAAGAATTCGTTCATGTTGGTTGTTTGGTTGCTTTTGTTTAGCAGCATATCAATATCTATGGGTTATTTAATGGCATAAGCTAAATATTTTGAACACAATTTTATGCCTTCAACTAGCCGTATTGCTGGTCATTTTGCTATGAAAACATGTTATTGGTCATTTTGCTATAAAACTGTTTTTGTCTTAGGGTTCAATTCTTTCTCATGACTGGGTACCTAACAGATGATACCACCTTGAGTCAGGGTGAGCCTGGTGACAACAGCAATTTCCACGCTATAAAAATCTCCCGACCAGAAATCTTGCTGCCTAGTGTGTTTTATCGTCATACCCAGGACTAAATTTTAAAAGAAGCCTTTGCAACATCATTAAATATTTTTGCTCTATATTAAAGTACTTTCTTTTCTGGTGAATATAAGGAATCATTCAATATGTTCTTAATATTTACATCTGGCTTTATAGTTTGTAAACACTGAGAAATGAGCATGGATCCCAAAATCCAATTCATTAAATTATCTTTTATATATATAATTTTTTAATTACTTTGTTTTCCGTCATCAGTAGAACCTTTCTAAATACTTTTCATTTGTAAACATGTTATGTTAACAACCCAGGTTTCTACCATCTGGTGTCTTCAGGCGATTTACAATATTATTGTAAATCGCCTGATGACAGCAGATGCAACAATAATGGATACATCAACGGAAATGCAGTCTAGACAGGGGTTTTAACCGACTGACACTCTTGCCGTTAAGTTTAAAGAAGAAATCATGTATTCCCCAAAAATATAACCTTTTTCCAAATTTAAAGTGAATCTCTACTCTGATTAGTTACATTGAACACCTACATAAATGTTTGTCTTCTCACATCCACAAATAATAAACGTATTGTTTCTTATATTTAAATGAAAATTATTTTCACAACAATGAACTGACATTGACTGATGACGAGAAAAAATCTTGAAACATAGAAATTTCCGCGTCGCAATATAAATCATACTAATTTTAAATTAAAAAAAAAACAAATTACATTATATTGTGCTCTACACTATTTGTTGTATTGAGCACTTAAAAAAAAAAGTAAATAACGAAGAACTCGGAACTATAAAACTGTTGGTTCTCTTCACACACACACACACACACACACACACACATATATATATATATATATATATATATATAACGATTTAATTATTTTTTTTAGTCCAACATATTTTTATTACATCAAACGTTAATTTTAATGCTTATCCGTAATTGAGTAAAGGAAAGGTTTACTTTAAACAGTATTTATCACGCATACGGCATGAGTACTTTATAAGGTTTCTTGAGTACGCAGGCCGGTAGACAAAATACTATTTCAAATAAAAGGAGCTTCTACTGAAATACACGTATCCACTAAAAATTACGTTTGAAGTAATAAGAATATATAAAATCAGAGAGACGGAAACAAAAACAAAAGGAGATTCCTTACACCACACTACCTCACTTTCGCCAATACATGTGCCCCAAATTCAGTTTATGGTGATGAGCAGTCAGGGTGAGCAGTTACCAGGAAACTGTTAGAAAATATGGAAACATTTTTATACACTCCTCCATAAGGTTCACCGCCAAACAAGTAATCCTTTAACTCACCCATACTGGAATTATCGGAGCCCTGAGGAGATTTTTTTTTTTAGTCTTGTTCACAAACTAAGGGGCCAAAGAGCCAGTAAAGGTAGGGGGTTACTGAACGTTGAAAGTAGAAAACATTTTACCCTGACTGAAATTGGTTAAAATTTTAGTGACCAGGGAAACATCTTCTTGGGAGTTTGCTCAGGAAGAGACTACTCAAATGGATCTTCCTTCTTACCAACAGAACACGAAAAGAATGATAATGGCTTTCGATTATTTATACGTGGCATTGTGGATCCGATATAAATGTCTGAACTGATGGAACGAACGAAGGTAACTCGCCCGATTATTTGTCATGGAAAGAGAGATTGCAAGTGGCTGGTGATGTTGCATCTGTGGGAAAGGAACTGTAGGATAAAAAGTAATTGAACACCCACAAAGTCACGTGGACACTTTTGAACTTTGTTATGGCGCGAAAGTGTAGATTGAGCAGCTACAAACCAGATATTACAATAATACTCACTAGTGTGTGTGTGTGTGTGTGTGTGTGTGTGTGTGTGTGTGTGTGTGTGTGTGTGTGTGTTTATTGGGAAACTGAGTTAGTAAAAAAGTTTTCTCAAGCTCAGTAGCTGTTATTGATCTTTCCAGTATTGACGGGCGTTTCTTTTCTAACATATTATTTGAAATAGTGTGGAATGTCAACATTTTGATTATGTGATTATTTTCACTTCGTATTACTTGTGATATCCATTTTATCAGTTGCCGCTGTTAAATGTCCTCAAGTGATGTGGCTTTTGTTATCTAGTGCAGTTTTTGTTTATGATTTTGTAGCGCCAATCCACAAGAACTGGGGTCTTCGCGAAGAACCAAAGCTTTACTCACTTAAAGCTATTTTAACCATTGATGTTAGAAAGCGGCTGTTAACAGGTGACATTTCAGATATTTCTGAATGTGTTTTGTGTCATACATGACATCCATATGAAACGAGGTGGTTTAAAGCACAAGATTCGAGTTTTTCAAGTTCATGTTTTAGTTTTACAGCAATTTGTAGTGTTGGACGAAATTGAACTTTCAACACACTATTCTATGTTCTATGTTCCACTGTACCTATAGTCATTTTAAGCACTATTGTCATAATAAAAAAAAAGTCAATATTCAGTAGTACAAACTATGAACACGGCTACAATGTGTTGACCGTGTTTGGAAAACCAAACCTTCCTCTCTATATAAATACATATAAAAATCCATACATTCATTTAAAAATGAAAAATCATCATCGATAATGGCTGAAAGAATAGAGGAAAACTCTCGGTTATGCAGAACATTTGGACAATTTTACACACTTTATGTGCAGAAAAGAAAGCACATATACGAATACAAGAAAACTTAAATAAAAGACCTTATCTATTATTTGTTTAGCACTGCTGTAGCCATGTATTAAACTCACAGCCCTTTGTCATGTCACTGGCTCTAACCATCACTTTTATCGACTGGGCTACGTGTCCTTGAGAACATCAGTGGTGAACAAATAACTCTAAGAGCTGAGTCAAATGGAGATAACTAAGCATCAGGAAGTGGCATGCCTCGTGGAACGAGAACAATATACTCTAGCGATCAAAATAAAGGTTCGAAATTCCAATCACCTGAAGAAGACCTGGGCGTACAATGGTCGAAACATCTTGAATATGGCAACAGTCCGAACAGTGTAAATAATATGAATACTACCGCATCTATATATATATATATATATATATATATATATATATATATATATATATATATATAAACTAGCTGTATAGTCCGGCGTTGCTCGAAGTTTTTTAGTGGTTATGTTGAAATGGTAAGGTCAAGTGCTTATTCAAAGACTCCAGTATGAAGTTTCCATGACGTTAAAAAAATGCGAAGTATTGGTTTTTGTTGTATTTGTAAAACGGTATTCATCAATTTTGCCAAAAGGGAATGATGTATGTATTTGACTATTAATAGTTATATAAGTTTATTGTAAATGTAGAAGAATCGATTTTCGTGCGTCAAAAATTAAAGCAGGCATTACAAAGAGAATAGGGAATTTATTCGTTCTATAAATAACCCCATGGTAAATTGTTCTGATGATCTTTCACTTATAAGCACCTAAACTTCATGAATTTATTTCATAATTGAGTTAACTTTATGAATTTAAACGCAGTATTAGATTGGCAACAAGGTCTCATCAATTGACAGGTGAACTGGTTATATGCAACCGTAAATTCTATGCTAACAATTTCTTGTCGATTGTGGCACTCTTTTCTGGCTGTATGCTTTCTAACTTTGATCTTCAAGCTTTTAAATGCAATATCATCTGTACACTTTTTATTGTTCTCGCTTTTTAAGAATGTTTCACTTCCTTTATATTTTTATTTTTTCAAACTCAGTAACCTCTTGTGCCGCCGTCACCACCGTCACAAGGAAAGTCACCCGTTGAAAAATCACCTCTGTTGCAAAAACCTTCGCCAAAAGCAGGGGAAACCAAAAAATACCCCAACAAACAAGAGCAGTCTGCTGGGAAGGAGCTAGTGGAGAAACCACCTCCTAAAGCGGGATGTCCCACAGGGGAAACCAAAGAATCCTCCAAGAAACAACAAAAGCAGATGGAGATCGACATGCCAGCCCCGCGGTCATCATCACTGAAAAGAGGAAGAGGCGAGGAGGAGGAATGGGACAACCCGAAAACTTTGAGAAAAAGCAAGAGTGAAGAAAAGGAGGTACAAAGAGCGTCGTCTTTGCCGGTTTCCCCAGAGAGACCGAAGGACAGTTATGCGGAGAAGGCTAGAAGCCTTCCATCTTCCCCGCAGAAAAACTCTCAAGCCTCGTCCTTCAAATTGACCCCGCTTACCCCTCGTACCCCGGTTACACCATGTAAATCTCCTGCCCCCGCTCCCTCGCCCATCCCCTCTCAGTCCATAAAAAAAGAAATACCTACCTCAGAGGGAAGCCCTGTTAAAAACTGACAAAAAGAAGTGACCAAGAAATGGTCTGAGAAAAGGCGTTCCTTGTTAAGCCCCTTACTGAAACTCACAGCTGTAGACGGACGGAAAATCTACAGAGAACCCCTCTAACTTCCCAAAGGCCCCTGGGGTAATCACTCTTGTGCGAACTACAGGAGTAAACCTGAAAATTTGGGACCACATTTCAGCAGCTGAAAAGTACTTTGACAAAATTGTTATGTTTCGCGGTGGCACTCCGGAACTCAAAAAATGAGTACATTATGTACAGGGAGGGTCCCCGTGTTACTCCATCCATGCTTATATAGATCGGTACATCTAACTTACTCCACGGACGTCGGCGGTATTGTCCGAGACGGACGTATTACGTCTGATGTTGGTACTGGATCGCTTGGACAATCCGTCGGGGTCCCTGTCCCCAGAGATTTCTATCCCGTATGTGACTAGATTAATTCACTTGTTTTATCTTTTCAGGTTTAAAAGACGTCTATCTTGATAGACAGTTTGAATGCAAATGGCCTGAGGGATCGGGGTAAGGCAGCCCGCCTGCTTCGTGACCTCTTGTCGTTCGGCGTGGATGTGGCCGCGATCCAAGAGACTCACTTTGTTTGCCACATCGATTCTTGTGTGCTGGCTAACGACTTTGTCGTCTATTCAGCACATGGGAACCGGTTTGCCAGAGGTGTTTCTTTGCTGGTCAAGCGTACCCTGGATGCGAGAGTGGACTTTGTCCATGTCGGTACCAAGGGTCGGTTGATTGTGGCCGATATTGCAGTGAAAAGCAACTCGTTTCGTCTGATTGCGGTTTATGCGCCCAATGTTCGAGAGGAGCGTGTCTCGTTTTTCCGGCTGTTGGAGTCCTTCCTGGTTGATTCGATGCGACTAGTCCTAATGGGGGACTGGAATGCCATCCTGGACCCCAAATGATATAGAGGGTGGGGCGCTAGCGGGAGGAGTGGTGATCGTAGCCTGGTTGATCAGATTGACGATTTTGGTCTCGTTGATAGATACTGGGTCGATCACCCGAGTGGGAGAATGTGAACGTGGACGCATAGTTGGCCTTCTACCCGGGTATCTAGTTGCCTGGATAGAATGTTAGTGAGAGAAGCCGACGTAGATTTTCTAGAATGTCATACGTTCCACTGGTTAGGCTATACAGACCACAAACTTTTTTGTACCTGTGTAGGCCTAGAATGGCTGGTTATTGGAAGTTCAATCAGTCCTATAAGTGGTGGGAGAATCAGTCTTTAACCACTGAATACAGTCAGCGGCTCAAACTAGTTAAAGCTGTCAAGGTGAAGACGCTTAGAGCTAATTACTCCCGGGCAGAGGTTGGTGGGGATCCCCTAGAGATAGCCTTAGCTAAGGAGGGCCTTGAGCGGTCGACTAGCGATCGTTACATGGTAATTAGACATAAGTTAAGCAAGATGTCTTCCGAAGCTGTGAATTTGGGCGCAGAACTGCGCAGGGAAAAAATTCGCCGAGGCGGTGATCGGTTTTTTTCGAGAGG
Source organism: Ascarosepion bandense (assembly GCA_037127315.1). Classification (NCBI taxonomy): domain Eukaryota; kingdom Metazoa; phylum Mollusca; class Cephalopoda; order Sepiida; family Sepiidae; genus Ascarosepion; species Ascarosepion bandense. The sequence continues at coordinate 2,295,746 of JBBBDQ010001527.1, read as the reverse complement.
TACGAGACCCGGAGGGGCGTACTCTGCGGTCGACTGATCACATGTGTGAGGTGTTTCGTCGGCATTTCGAACGCCGGTTTCCCAAGGAGCCTGGTCTCCGTGAAGAGGAGTTTCACAACTATTTGGCTGACTTCCCCTGGCTTTTGCCGGCTGATGCGGCTAGTTGCGAGGGAGAGATTACGGAGGACGAAGTCTACGCGGCTTTGAAGAAGGTCGGCAGTGGCAAGTCGCCAGGTTTGGATGGTTTGCCCTATGAATTGTACTTGAGGCTGTCGCACATTTTTGTCCCGATCTTTACTGTCGTGTTCAACAACTGGCTCCGGCAGGGATCCATCCCCAACCGGTTCACCAGGGGTGTGGTCACGCTGTTGAGAAAACGCAAGAATGTTAGGAAGGAATTAGATGGTTACAGGCCCATAACTCTACTAAACACAGAGTTAAAGATTTAGGCCAAGATCCTGACGAATCGCCTACAGCCGAGTCTCTGTTGAGACCTGAACAGACTTGTACTGTGAAGGGCCGAACAATTCAGAGCAACCTGCACTTGATCCGCACGATCCTAGAGGGTGTTAAAGACGACGATGAAGCTGCTCTGATCAATTTAGATCAGTCCAAGGCATTTAATATGGTTGACCATGTCTACATGGCGACTGTCCTGCAAGCCACCGGATTCGCACCCGACTTCTACGCTGGATTAGTCTCCTGTATCGCTCCCCCACGGCTGTCAAGGTCGGTTCGACAGGGTTGCCCACTGTCGTCCTAACTTTATGTCTTGGCGTTGGAGCCCCTCCTTCGCCGGCTAAGGGACAGGACGTGCAGTCCGGCCTTACGTGGAATCGCTGTCCCTGGTGGGGCTCGAGCCAGGGTTTCTGCGTACGCCGATGACGTAACCACTTTTCTGTCCTCCCGGAGTGATATAAGAGCGGTACAGAAGGCGCTTGAACGGTACGAACAGGTGACAGGGGCCAAGATTAACTGCAACAAGTCTTCCGGCTTGCGGTTAGGTGCCTGGAAGGGTTTTACCCTCCCGGGGCCCTTCGACTGGACGGACGGTCTCATCCGCATTCTTGAAGTGTGATTTGGGCTGGACCTTCAGTTGAAGAAAAAATGGTCTGAAGTACAGGCAAAAGTCGGCGTGTCGGTCGAGACTTGGCGACGAAGGAATTTTTACTTAAAGGAGTTGGCGGAGGTGTGTGTTACTTACATTTTCCTCATAATCCTTTACCGGCTGTCTGTACTTCCACTTTGTGACGAGCGTGGGAAGGTGATCGAGCGTCTGCTATTCTCTTGTCTGTGGAGTGGACGCTGACATTACGCCGACAAACGTGTCTGTTACCAACATCCGTGTCATGGGGGTCTGGGAATGCCGCACTTGGCGAGCCACAAACTTGCCTAGAGGTTGGTTTTTCTTAGATGTGCGTTATTGGAAAACTCGTTGCTTACTGGGGTAAGTAAGGGACATGTTCTCTAGTCTTACTATCACTCCTCCGGTCTCGAGGCGGTGCTGTAAGCCTCGGAGACGACCGAGATTCCTACTCGAATGCCGGACGGCCTTGCGCGCCATTACACGGTCTAGTGACCTTTCTCAGCCTAGGAAGATCTTCTATCGGGGATTAGTAGTGGGTGTCGCGAAGGATCCAATGCGGGAGAAGCTCGGCATGACGGGGAATGAGTATCGCTCTCATTGGACTTGGGCGCCAGGTTCGGATTATCTCAGCAATCTCTGACTTGGCGATTAGCTCGGAATGGGTTGTCTCTCATAATGGGCACGGCGGATTTGCCGGAATGTGAACGTTGCAACCTTGTTCGTGGGATCTACCATTGTTCGTGGGTTCGCCAGTTATGGGGTTGTGTCGGCGGGTTGACTGCTCGTATCGCGCCGGGAGAACTCGTGCTCATTGATCGTGCATACGCCTGCGACAATGTGTCGCCCTCGTTTTCTGGAGTGAAACAAATGGTGTTTCTGTTGCTACTAGCCACGGCTTGGATAGCGATTTGGACGACGCGAATGGAGGAAGTCTGTGTTTCCCGGCCTGTTCCCGGCACTGCCACTTTTATTATGATCCAGTTCGAGATTCCCAGTTCCGTTTATTTTGTCCCGTTTGATCTTGTCTGGTTCAGTATTTCATTTTCCCCTATCCAAATTATTTTCTCCTCTCCACTTCCTGTAGAAAGAGAGCTTCTTGATTCTGTCCTATGGGCAGAATACAGCGGCCTCTTTGTTTTGTGGGTGGGTTGGGTCCAGCTAACATCATGTCTTTTGTTGTTATTTTGAGTTGCAATATTTTATTTTGGGGAATTGTTGTCATACCCCACCCTCATGTCATTTCATGCAAAATGTTTTATATATATTTGTATTTTATAAAGTTGTAATTTTTACGTATATTTGGGGTGTTTTTAGGTACCCAGAATGCTTTGCGGTATTTTAGTGCATGGCGGATTGAGTGTTGATGGATAAGTTCTTGTGGAAAAATTGTAACGCATGGTTGGGTCATGAGTCGGATTAGCTAGGTATAAGATAGATAATGGAAGACCATCCCGAGTTTTGTTTCCCCCCCACCACCATTTTTCGGCCTTGTGCCACAAACTTTTTGTAAATAAAGTTAAATAAAAGTTCACAGTGAAGAGTAATCGTAGAGATCCGTTACAGTTATCGAAGAGTTTTGACAGATACCAAAGTTACCCAGAGACCAGACTGGCTCTGAGCTCCACACAGCTAGAATAAGTTACCCGGACATACTATTTCCAACGATTTCACTTCAAGACTTGTATATATTTATTTCTACTAATTCTTCTTCTTCTATGTGCCCTGTCCCTTCAGGACATAGGCGATCATGGTTCTCCACGTCTCACTATCCCTTGTGGCTCTTAGTATGTTTGCTCCTGTTACACCTCGCAACCCCCGTTCCGTCATCCACCTGATCAGGCCCTACAAATATGTTATCCGCTGCCTTCCTCTGTCTCTTTTCCCTTCTATCTGGCCAGTCAGTATCAGGTTCTCCAAGCTCTCCTTCCTTATTGCATGTCCTAGAAACTTCAGCTGTCTCTTCCTGATGCTCAGTATCAATTTCCTTTTTGTTGCCATTCTTTCCAACACCTTATCGTTGCTTGAATGCTCAGTCCACAATATCCGCAGCATCCTTCTGTAGAACCACATTTCCGCTGCTTCAAGTTTTGACCTAATTTTCGATTATATTGTCCAGCATTCACTACTGTATTGAAGAACTGACATCACAAAGTAATCCAGCACTCTTTTCTTTGTTTCTAATGAAATATTCCTGAAATTTTTTCTATGCCATATTCTTCCAGGGCTCTCAGCAGCCCTATTACGACGCTGTCTGGACCAGCTGCTTTGTTTCTGTTCAGTTTGGCCATTTCAGTTTCCACTTCGGATTTTAATATTTCCGGTCCATCCTCCACCTTGTGTATTCTCGGTTGTTCTCTTATGTCGCAAAAAAGATCCTTTATATACTCTTCCCATCGCAGAAGTATTTCCTCTTTTTCCAATATGATTGTTCCACCCTTGGATTTTATGCATCCTGTTGAGGAGCAGGTTTTTTGTCCTGTCAGTTCTCTTATCTCTTTATGCATCTCTGCTTTATTGGTCCTGTTCAGTCTCTCTACTTCTGCGCATTTGTTGTTGAGCCATTCCTCTTTAGCCTGTCTGCATTTGTTCCTTGTCTCCCTGTGTAGTTTCTTGTACTCTTCTCCATGTCTTGGCGTTATTTTTTGTCTCCTTCGCATCATGTGGAGAATCTCTTCAGTTATCCACTCGTTTTTTCTTCTGTGTCTGATTTCCTTTGGGGCAATGTTGTTCGATAAGGTCACCATCGCTTCCTTTAGTGAGTCCCATTTTGAGTGTCCTTTTCCAATTTGTTTTCATATTTCTTTCTCACGTTGTAAGTGTATTCTTTCTGTAGTGTGAGGTCATTCACAAGCGTGTCGTATTGCAGCCTTGGTGATGTGCTGGTCTTCTTCATTCTCCGGAGTTTTATCCTTAGTTTGCAGATGACTGGAACATGGTCACTTCCGTAGTCGGCACCTGGATATGTTTTGCATTGGACCACTGCGTTCCTGAATCTCTTGTTTATAGTTATATAATTTATTTGGTTCTTCGTGTCGCCTCCTGGGCTTCTCCATGTCCATAGACGTCGTGGGTGTTCTTGAAACCAGGTGTTAGTAATTACCTGGTCATTTGCTGAGCACCACTGGACCCATTTTTCTCCTCGTTCGTTGCGATCCCCTAGTCCAAAGTTGCCGGCCGTGTCTCCTTCCCTCTCTTTACTTACCTTGGCATTCAAGTCACCCTTTATTATCCTAATTTCTTGGCTTTTGCATTGAGCCTCGGCACTGTCCAGTATGGAATAGAATGATTCTATTTCGTCCTTAGTACTTTGAGTTGTCGGCGCATAAACTACTATGATAGCTATGTTGAAGGGCCTTCCCCGTATTTTAACCAAGAGGACTCTCTCTGAAAGCTGACAGTATCCAGGAACGCATTTCTTTATTTCTTTGTCTAGTATTAAGCCGACCCCTTTCTCGTTATTTTTGCCTTCTGCATAAATTATTCGGTGGGTGTCACTTATGAGGGTGTCACTTATTATTAGGCCATCTGGTCTCGAATATACCTAGGATATTGATCTTCAGTCTGTCCATTTCTTGCTTGACATTCTCTAGTTGTTAAGTGTCCTGACGTTCCATGTACCAAAAGTAATTTTTTCTTTGTTGCGCACAGTCGCAGGGTAACGGTCCAGGGACACCTGTTGCTCATGTCGCTCTTTCCCGGGCGAGAGACAAATTTTGGAATAAAATGTCCCCTCGCCGGATGACGGTCAGGTGGCACCTGTTGCCCATGCCGATCCTTACCGAGCGAGAAGTTACTTCCTTGGGAAGCAACCCCCTTCACGCAGTTGGATTTCATATATTTGTCGTGAATAACCATGTTTGAGCGGGAGATAGATAGTGGAGTAGTATCCCGATGTCTTCTCCACGGTTATTTATTGAGACATCACCTCTAGTTAGCTGGCCGCTAACTCCTTAAGAGTTCTTTTGCCCTTTTTAGGTCCAATTTCTTTTTAACCTACAGGGTTGCTTACGTCCCGGTTAAAAAAGAAAAATTAAGTATGTACTTAGTATAAGTACAATTGATTTGTCCTGCTGAGGAAGATAAATTTCCCTCCGCCAGAATGGCTAAAGAAAAAAAAATTACATTTTAAATTCAATGTAAAACTATTCTTTCACGAACTTGAAACAAGGAATACAAAATAAAGTCACTCTGAAAGAAAATATTTGTAGAAAATAAAATAAAATAAGATAAAATACAAAACATGAATTAATCGAAGATTTTTTCTTTTAACTAGTCTAAATTATAAGAAACTGTCAGCAATAGTTAAGATCAAGTAGTCAAAAGAATGAAATTTCTTTGCATTCTCGACATTTTGCAAGGACAAATCTTTTGACTTGCTTTGGCTAACTCCAGAATATCTTTAATCTAAAGGCACGGAACTACACATAGTAGCGCGCGGTTCTTCTTTGATAGTGGGATGGGGAGGGCAAGCAAAAAACGCTGTAAATATTTTTACATTAAAGAAGGGAGAGAGAGAAAAAAATTACATTTTAAATTCAATGTAAACCTATTCTTTTACGAACTCGAGACAAGGAATACAAATGTTGAGAATGCAAAGAAACTGGTAACGAATTCTGATCTTTCTACTAATAGTATTCCTGAATTGACTAACCCGCGTTCCAGTCTGTATATTACGTTAATATAACCTACTTTTCTACCTCCATGTCTGTTTTTGTTTTTATTTTGTGCGGTTCCTCAGCCGGAATCCACAACATATATATTTGGCCGGCAAGCTTTCATTTAAACATTTCGTTAAAAACTTAAAAACCGACAAAGAAGATTTTATTTTATTTAATTTTTGCAGTATTCCTATATTTTCCCTCCTTGCTGGAGATCATGAATATAAAAATGTTTTATCATTTTCAATTTTCCAAGCGCTTTCAGCCTCTTCACAGGCCGTTTTCAAGGATGTTATTTTTCTGGTGCTGTTATGTTTTCATGTTTGACTCATGTTTTTCGTTTTAGTAGAATTTTTAAGGAGATTTCTTTAAACTTTAGGGTTTTGTAAGTTATAGGCAAATATTTTTTTATTGCATTATTATTACTAGATACGTTGTATGTAAGGCTTCTACTCAGGAGTATGGTCAATATAGTTAATTGACAAGAAACACAATCTTGTCCATGGTATTGAAATTCATACGCTATATTATAGTCATCGCTAGTTTACATATGATAGGGTTATTTTTAGAAACAAGGCTTGGTGTCTTCCATTTTTTATAATATATTATAAATTTTACATCTTTTGGGGAATTACGGTAGTAATATGGTATTTAATAATTTTTCATGTAGATTATTTGTCCTGTTTATAATTAATGTGAATTTGGCTGCAATAAACTGTTTTCTTGCGTGTTATTTTTAATACTAGTATCGTGTATTTTTTTAAGAATAACTTTATTTATTTATCAATTATGTAGTTGGGAAATTATTGTCGACTAGTGCTTTGTTTTATGCGTTTTAGTTCGCTCAAAAATATTCTTTCGGAGGAAGAATTAAAGAAGTTCGTTGTTACTGCTATTTTATATCTCTCCGGGCATTGGCTATTATGAAGACAAGAGTTTTTACTGGTGGGTTTTTGATACAGATACGTAAATTAGTTGGTTTTTAGCTCTATATTAACGTCAATAAACGGGATTTTGTTATATTCCATGAGTTAATAAGTGAAATTCACCGAGGAGTTATTTTCAAAATTTAATTTTAGATATGCAATTTCGTCCATATTTTTATTAATGCAACAATGTCGTCGACGTACCTTGTGTAAATCTTTGATTTGTCGGTTGTACTAAACACTTTGTTTTCGATATACGACGTGTAAAAATTCAAGAAAGTAGGGCCGAATGGGTTTCCCATACTGACACCGTTAGTTTGTGTATAGATTTTACGATTATGGTCCCGAAATGGAGTTTGTTTGGTGCACGGGGTAAGTAATTTCCGAAGAATTGCAGGTTGAATTTTTAGAGGAGGGATAGATGGGTGTTTATAAACAGTCTCTAATTATATTCAATGTTTCGTCAATTGGGATATGAGTAAAATGGTTCTCAACATCCAGCAAAGCTAGAATGTTGCTTTTCGGATTAGTAGCTTTTAATATATGTAGGAATTCGTTAGTCGAAGCGATGCTGTAATTGTTCCGTATGTACAGAGAAATTATGATTTGAGATTTTAGGTAGTTGGTATGTCGTTTTAGGTATCTGCGATATGATGGGTCTGAGAAGAAAACCTGGTTTATGGGTTTTATACGTTACCATAAAGATATCCCGGTTGGTAGTCACCGACAATTTTCTTGATTTTTAAACTACTAACGTATGCGTTGTTAGCCGTCATTAATTTATTTATATACTTTTTAATGAATCTTGTGGGTTTTCTTAATTTAGTGATTTTTATGTCATCCAGGATAGATTGTAATTTTTGGTTGTAATCTTTTCGGTTGAGAACTACGTAGTTGTTGGTTTTGTCAGCATGTCTAATGATGATATTGGCATTGTTTCTTATATCTTTTGCAGCTAATTTTAGCTTGTTTGGGAGCATATTATTGTGTTTGTTTTAGCATAAGGGTGTATATTAATAATATCCTGACACACGTATTTTTATAATATAAACATGTCTACATAGAGACCCAATAAATATCTCTTTTGCTTGCACAAAGAAGGTTGGCTCTTTCTAATAAACATTGCCTCAATATCATGCAGTTTAAAGCCAGAATGTGTTCTATTCAACACAGAAAACATATTCTCAGAATAGGCCTATGTCTTTTTTATTTTATGTGACATATCTCTTCAGGGCGTAGATGATCATGTAGTTAACCACCTCCCTATCCCCTGTAGCTCTTAACGCATTTTTCTTGGTACTTCTCACAACTGCTCTGCCATCCACTTGCTCAAGCACATCAAGTATGAAAACGGACATCACATAACAGTCCAGCACTCTTTTCTTTGTTCGCAACAAAATCTCCCAGCGTCGTTAGCCATCCCAAAAAGCCTTCGGACCTCAGTGTCGCATTTTCCGTCCTCTTACCAGGTATTTAAATTTCTGCACCTGCTTAATTTCAGTATCTCTGACCTATAATTAGCAGCTTGGGCTCCTCTTTTTGCTGATGACCATGAATTAAGTTTTCTTTTACTTTATGTTCAGTTCTTTCTTCTCGATTTCTTTTGCTACATTCTGTGGGAGTTCTTATAACTTCCTCTCCGTGTCTGCTATCAGCACTGTGTCATCCACATATCTTATATTGCTTAAATTGGGGCTACTAACGACAAATCCTGTCATAACTTCTAGATCTCTTAGAATTATCTCGCTGTATAGGTTGAATAGGTCTAGCGAAAGACACATCTTTGTCTTACTCCACTTTCTATGTTTGTATATCTGTACATTTTCCAGTTATTGATGAGACGTTCAAAGATATATCAGAACACGTAAGCACATTTCCAATACGACCATTTCTTATATATACTGACATATTTGGAAATTCTATTGTTTAATAGTTAAGTTGCCCGGATTATGTAATCATCCTAGCATTGAAACTTACGAAACTTGTTTGAAAGTTTAGTTAACTATTTTTAATATTACTATTTCTTTCTTTTCCTTTTCTTTTTTGATATTTATATTCATTGTACCATTGTATTTTATTTTGTTCAATTTCATTTTCTCTTTATTAATATATCCGTTTTAATAGAATTGATAAAATTTTGTACTGCCAACAATGTAATTAAAAAAATATCAACTCTTTACTATCGTCTTGTACTGTCTTATACAACTTCGTTGCTCTCGTGCGTAAGATTTCTTAACAATCTTCAGACGCCTCAATCCGGTTAACAAAGAATCTATTGATGATATTGGACATATTTAATTCCCAGCCAAATCTTTGGCTATGCCATAACCCAAGGAAAATAATCAGAGTCATTACTCAAGCAGAAACACGCCAAGACTGATTCTAGCAAACATATCCAAACGAACCCTGATCGATTTTTTAAAATAATAATACAGAAATTTATTTTATAACGTTGTACAAATAATATCTATTTTCTGATATTTTGAATACTTAATTTTCCTTTAGTCATTTCACCCAAAAGCAAGGCTATAAAGCCAGTAAGATACAAATAGTTACTGAGAGAGAGAAGAAAACTGAGACCTCTCGTTCAATACCTTTTCCTGGTCTGGGTACGTTACAATAACCAGTTGTTTCAATCAGGAAACCTTGTCACTAACACTCTAAGGGAGGAACCTCCTAAGAATATTCCATTTCACATTAGGGTTTTTATTGTTTTAACTCACACACGTGACTGACGTGGCTGGTACAATTCCTGTGTCTTCTTAAATTGAAAGAAGACTTATGATTATACGATCTTCGTTTAACAATGTGACAAGTTTTGCGGGTTGTACAAGGAAAATTAGACTAATTAAAAAAATACTTTCGATGAGATTAAAACTCGCATCCAAAACATCAATCATTAATCGAGGTTTATAGCTGTAATCATTTTACAACAGTATTTTCTTTTCTACTACTTTTCATGAGATTTGTCTTACTATTCAGTGACAGTAAGTTTCAAATAATTTTAAAATTCTTTGTGGTTTAAGCACATTCATTATAACTTCTATAACTAATTATTATAATATTTGTCTGTATTTCTGAGATAAGGTAGTATTTACAGTATTTACATTATTCGGACTATTGTCCTCATCTTTATTACCATTTGTACGACGTTTCGGCCGTTGAACGCTCCGGATTTCTTCAAGTGCTAGAAATTTTGAACCGAACCCTTTATTACAATCACTGGGGTATAGAGCAGTGGTGAACAAGTAACTTGCAGGGTTAAAGGTAGGTAACTCATGACTTTCAATCGAGGCATTACTCCGCGAGGAATGAAGATCATATACCTAAGTGATTGTAATAAATGGTTCCTAGTACCTGAAGAAGGCCGGAGCGTACCACGACCGAAACGTCGTACAAATGGCAACAAAGATGAGGACAATAGTCCGAATAATGTAAATACTGTAATTATTATAAGTTTCGCCATCATATGAAAGTATTTTAATGTTAGAAATATACTTTTGTCATTTTTGATCTTCCATACTTCATCTGTTTCATTTTCTCATATGTGTTAGGAAAATTACTTAAAACCAACTTGATCAATAATAAATTTCTCACTATTAATAAAAAGCAATATTTTTAAAAATCTACTTAATCATAAAATTGACTAATTTTTATTAAATCCAATATTTTGATGGGACATTCTTTATTTTGGGGAGATTTTTAATTAGATTAGAAAGTCCAAACGTTTCTACTGAAAGATATCAGTCATAGCAAAATTAGTTTTGTATGACAAAAATTGGCATCTAACAAATGAAAAACGGCTTTAAACGTGCAAAAGTCAATTTTATTTTATGACTAACTGTATAGTATCTTTAATAAATCTTCGGAAAAGATATTTAAATTACTGCAATTAAAACATATAGAAAAATATGTGATTATTATGATTTGTAATATTTTCTGTATTTATATAGTAGAGATGAAAATCATATAAATTATATCATTTGATACAGACATATTTTCGGTTGATGTATGCAAAATATGAAAGGTTTATTTCCTGCAGACTCTTAGATTTAAGTAGAAATATAGTATAACATGCTTTGTTATATACAAAACGAAACCCTGGATTTTATGCAGTAAAAATAACAATTTAAGAAAAAACTGTCAAGCCTATTATTTCATTTATTTTTTTACTTGTAGCTTCACCATCAGTAACATTTTTAGCTGCTTGCCACATGAAGCAATAAAAATGGATGTTTCAGTAGCAATTTGTTTCTTCTTTTTCCATAACTTTACTGCCAGGCCACCTCTTCCCTAGGAAGTAATTTTCTCTGTTCTGCTTTCAGTTGATTTTTAAACCAAATTCTTCCACCTGTCTTTTTATAATGGCATGAAACAGGTAGTGATGTCTTTGTATACTTCTAACATCTCCACCTAAATTCTGAAATTTTATTTACCATTTATTTGTTGTTACTTTTTTTTCAATTAGAGTAAATAGGTTTACCTGTTTTCTGGTTCATACTCCTCGTTGGTTTTTTCAACCATAGAGGATTATCACATGTTTTTTTTTAGTTTAGGAATAGGTTTCCAATTTCTTCTAAAGTCTACTTCAATTCTATACTTCTAATGTCTCCACCTAAATTCTGAAATTTTATTTACAATTTATTTTTGTTCTTTTAATTAATTTTCCATCAATAGGAGTGGATATTTTCACCGATTGTCTGATTCACATCCTCTCCATGCCAGGAATTGAGGATTATCACTTGATTTTTGTTCAGAAGTGGATTTCCTTCTAAAATTGTTCCTTCTTTTTCGCTTCCTGTAGAACCCTTGCCTATTCATGGTATTACCACCTGGATAGGGGTGAATTAATTAAAAAAGAAGCTACAAGAGTAATCAGATCTCAAACATGACTATGAGAGACAAAATCTAGAATAAATATACACTAAAGCTAAATTTTGATATATAGTCAGTTGGATTCTTGAACTATATTTTCATTATCTGCTAGATTATTAGGTTGATATTCTTCTTTGTGGTAAGTACCATTTTCCCGAGGAAACTGTAGTTACCTGATAGTGTCTATCGTCTGTCTAAATAACATGTGACAGGTTATTCTGGGTTACATGGTATCAGCAGAAGAGAAGTAATATTAAAATTACATTGCGCTAAAGGTTAAGTTGATTTCACGTAATAGGGCTTCATGTTTCGATGTGAAAATAACAGATAGGGTCAATGAATATGTCAACTGCATTTCTGTGAATAGGGGTAAACCTACCCTTAAAAGAGTCTACCTATTTGCCATATATACATTTACCTGTTTACCGTTTTTGGCTCTTGTGCAAACAGGTACCTTTTTTTGATTCTCATACAAATTGGACACATGCCTAACTATCTCTTGTTTATCAAAATGACTTAATTTGGCATAAAATAACCAAAATATTATCTTAAAAGCTACCTTGAAACTAATTAAGCACACATATCCCGTTTCTCCCCTTTTTCAAAAATTAGATATAACAAGATAAAATTACCCAATAATTAAAATCTAAATGAAGTTTCCCCTTCTTATATACATTTCTTTTGTGACAAAAATAATTGAAGAAAAATTACATTGAAAATTGCGAGTGTACAATAATTCTCTACAAAACATTTTGTTTTTTATGGCCACCGCATGATTATGAATATATTCAAATGGAGAAAAATTATACACGAGAAATATTATTAAAAGCTTTGATAATCTTTCTTGTGCCAACATAGTGTGAATTTATGATTGATAAGTTATTTGAAAAGATTACAAAAATAAATTATCTACAGTCAGGCTGGTGTCCTCAGCTTTGTTCTTGTTATCATAACATTTCAGCCATTGTGTTTTATAACGTTTTTAGGAATATGCCAATCTGGATAACCTTGAGTGAAGTTCAAACTGAGTCCTTTATTAAATTTAGGAGAGGTAGATTTCATTGAGATATCTCTAGACAGGAAAAATCTACTCCTGCTCGGGTTTCAGTTTGAAATTCCCTGAAAAGGGCTGGTAGGTACAATAGCTGAATTGTTGTAATAATAATAACAACGATAAGGACAGTCCTTCTGTAAAGAATCTAAAGAGTGATTGTCCTAAAAAATTCAGACATAAAAGATAGTTTTGTATTATAAAAATAACTAGAATTTTTGTTCTATTACTAAATTTAAAGTATGTGACATAATACTTTTAAAGACCCTGTTAGTTTTAATTTCGCACGAATGAATGAATTAGAAACGTATTTAAGAATCTCTTAGGTTTTGAATTCACTGATTATATTTCTAAGTAGAATTTATATTTTCTAATAATCCCAAGATGATCTTTTACAATAGATAATGCATTTAAGGTTAATATTTTTTATAATAATTTGTCAGAGTTTTAGTTTTTGCATTTTTTTTTAGTTAGAGAGTTAAATGCTTGTGTAGATATAGGCATTGTAACTAGAAATAATAATAGTTTTACTTATTATTTGATTTTTGTTTTTAAGTTTATAGATTAAACACGGGGTCAGCAATCTTTTAAAGAGTGCAGTCCAGGCAGCTACGCAGTGTCTTGGAGGAGGGCCATGAAATGTACTATA